>BQNB010070121.1:0-11054 GCA_026074375.1 Tanacetum coccineum
CTTAAGGCATAAGATAGAAAAACCCTTAATAAAATACCTAAAGTTGTCATAGGATGTTTGGACTATGAAATAATGTATTTTATTGAAATAAATATTTTAGTTTGAAGTTAACTTACGTCATCAATGACTAATTTGAGTAAACTACACCGCTCGTCCTTGTGGTTTGCGTTGACCGTAGGCATTCGTCCTTTGACCGAAAAAATTGCACCATCCGACCTTAAGTGGGAAACGTTATCCGTCGTTAGTCCCTCACTTTAACTAGACCCACTAACTGTCGTTAACTGCCCACACTTGATACCCATGTGAGGGTATTTTTGTCATTTTACACTTCATCTTCTTTTTCTATTCATCTTCATCTTCAACAATAACCACCCACCACCATATTTTCGAGTTCACCATTATAACTTTTGTTTTGATCATTGTTTACAAATATCTAAGATTACGTAAAGCCAAATCATGACTGCAGATAATCAATATCACTGTCGTGGCTTGGTTCAATGTTTTGGATTTACAACATTTGATCGAACCCACTGAGTCTCATAACACCCACTGATCAATTTCACCCAAACCATATACCTGCTGAACAAATCATATATCTATACAACTCATTTTGATTCACTGATTTGTCAAGCTCGTATCGCTGATAATTTTTATCAGCCACCCTGGATTCGACCCGTTTAAGTCATCCCATTTGCCATTCCACCCCTGATCACCCGTTTAAGCTCAACCCATATCCATTACCCAATCCATTTCTACCTTCTTTAGGCTACGCCCAAGATAGTGAACAAACAACCACTGATAATCATTCTTGTAACTCAACTCACTGAGCTCCTCTTTCTATCAGTTCACCAACCGGATATCTTTTACCCTTTTTCAGCCACAATCCTACTAAAAATTCGTACAACGCTAAAGTAACAACTATTACTTGACCAACCCATTCAGTACCTAATGATTTTTTAATCAGTCCCTCATACCAACAAGAAACAAAAATGTTTGTTCATTCATGTCAAAAAATTTATATCAGTTTCAGCCTTTAATATTATGTCACCCGTATCCATCTCCTAAATCACTTCTACCCGGCTTCACTGAATTTTCTTTTTAATCAGCTAACTCGAACCAACTCAATAATTTTTCTGAAACTGAACGAACCCATTGATTTATAATCAGATTCACACAACATTGAACAAAACCATTTATAGGGTTATCACAGAGGAACAAGTGGTTATGGTTTTTGTTAGTTTTTTTTTTGTTTGTGTGTGATGGGTTTTTCATGTTTAGGATTATTGTGAGTGGGTTTTTAATTTGTGTAGATCTGGTTAATGGGTATCAATTTATTGCGTTGGATTTTGAGATAATGTTTGTCGATTTGGGGTTTTTTTGTTGTGAAGATGTAGGATCTGGGTTTTTTTATAGAGGTGATATAAGGATGGTTGTGGAATATCAGTTAGTGGATTTTTGTTTTTGTGTTGACGTGATGAATTTTTTTTTGTATGAAGATCTTGAAATATGGTGGTTATTGTGAAGATGAAGATGAATTATGAGTTTTATCCGATTTAAGATTTCGATAGAACCATCGAAATACTTCAATCTGAAAGTGTTTACACGACTCTCAGATCTCTGTGATCATAAATTTTTTTCTCACATCATTTATGTTCGTGAACGTCCGATTCGTTCGTTCATTTATGAAATAATGTGTTTTATTAAAATAAAATATTCAGTTTGAAGTTAACTTACGTCATCAATGACTAATTTAGAATCTAGGAAATAACGAAGTATTAACGATTATCATGGGTTACTAAATGCTACTTACAACTTATAAATAGTCAATCAGTCTTATTGAGGATTGTGTTTTATTTATTGGTGTTTAATACAAGATGGCACAAAGCTATTAACTTTAGTTGACAATAAGTACACATATTATTTTGTTTGTGTTAAATAATAAATACAGTAAATACGTATTATAACCGTATAGAAATGTTAATTTCCTTTTTTTTCTTAAATAATAATCATAGTTTGTATCAACAAAAGCATATTATACACGACATAGGCACCAAACATTTTTCAAGGTATATTGATATACAACTATTCAAGAGCTCCCATCGTCTAAAATTGCGACAAGGCTCGATTTTCTTATAAGACTATTAGCGAGATATGTAAATATGAATGTATACAAATTTTTACATTTCCTTCTAAGATACAAGTACAAGATTGTTTTTAGGGGACCTCCGATTAGTATAAGTGTTGCTCAAGAAATATCGCGTGTGAAAGAGTGCAATAACTAGACAAATGAATTTTATAGAAACATAAGCAAAAAAGTAAGCCTCCATACAACAAAGCAATTGACAAAACCATCATAAAATCTTAAAGAATAAGGAAATACATACATAAAAAACATACGTCATATGAGAACACAAAATATAGACTATAGAAAGCGCATAAAAGTATAAGAGACATAAACATAAACATGATAGCATAAAAGCCAAACGCAAAAAAGGAAAATGGGCAAAAACGCACACAAAGAAAATGGGCCTAAAGGCAAAAACAAAATCAAAACGTAAGATAGTAGCAAAGATCTAAGGAGAGTAACGCTATGTAAATTTACACGTGAGGGTGAAAATCACAATTGAGATAAATATATAAAAGTTTTTCTTCTTTTAGTGAAATTCAGAAGGCCCACTTATATTTATCTGAATTATGATTAGTCAACATGACTTATCAAGTTACCTTCAACTTGAGAGGATCTTCATCCCTACTAAACGTCTAAAAAGCTTTTAAAAAAACTTAGCTATGAAAAAAGTCAAAAACCATGTAATGCGTATTTTGAAACTTGTAGTACTATTTAAAAGCCATGTAGCTCATCTAGCCACCTTATTCACATTTCAAAATTAATTCAACCATACCCTATATATATAATACACCCTTCAACCAAAAAATAAAACACACACACAACATTCATTTTGTTATATGAAACCTTTAGTAAATTTTATTTCGTCGCAGAAATAAAATTTACACGTCCTGTTTAACGTTTTTCTAGCTAAAAACGTCAAAACCAAATATGGATGGGAGTGACATATATAGAGCTACAAATAGTATAAGGCTAGGAAGTATACGTGCAACAAGTGGAGGATCATCTAGTTTACAATCTGCGAGTAATTCTATATGGAGAAACTCGGGTATGGATGCTTTCTCAAAATCGTCACGAGAAGAAAATGACGAAGAAGCATTAAAATGGTCTTCACAAGAAAAGTTGGCCAGACTTTTATGAAAGGTTAAGGAAAGGGTATGTTTGTTTGAAATCGAAAGGTGGTTTGAATGAAGTCGATATCGATAGTCTTGGAATCGAACAAAGGCAACGTTTGCTTGATAGACTTGTGAAAGTTGCTGATGAAGATAATGAGAAGTTTTTGTTGAAGCTCAGGAACAGAATTGATAGGTATTATTGTTGCTTATTGTTATTATTGAATTCTTTAAATGCTTAGTTACTATTATAGTTACTTAATGATGTCACGTGTGAAGAATACTCACAAGAAGTTTTAGATTTTTCCGATTCAGTTGCATATGGAAATCCTTCTCCCGGATACGATCTGATTGTTTAAAATTCTTCTCCGACTCTCACTCCTTTCGGGTATGTTTGGCAACAAGCAAAATGAAGCATTTTGGAGCGGTAAGCGACAAGCAGTAAGCGGTTTGGTTGAAAAGCTTGTTTGGCAACAAAGCAACAAGTATTTGAATAATGTCTAACCGCTCCATTCTCAAATGCTTTTTGAAGAAGCATTTAAGAACTGCTAGGAGCAGTTTGTTGTACAATTACATTTATACCCTCTGATATAAAATTTATTATTTTTTTAATTAGGTTATATGTCTTTTTTTTGTAATTTTACACTTTCTACTTACAACTTACAGCTACGTTACCAAACACCTTTTTTAAACAAACTAGTACTGCTTACTCCTGCTAACTGCTCATGCTTACTTCTTACTGCTCCTGCTTACTGCTACGTGTCGCCAAACATACCATTAGTTTCTATTAACATATATGAGTATTGAAAAAGGTTGAAAACGGTCATGAAAATATTCAGTTAGTACATCTGAGTCAAACACTCGTTTTTTTAAATAGTTTAAAGGGAGAAAAAAAAAGATTATTTGTTTTTTTTATATCCATGTGAATATCTACTAGCAGGGAACCCGCGCTTCGCGGCGGGATGTTACATTGCGACATTTTATATCGATTTCAAACTTTAAAGTATACAAAGTTTATTATATTTTATTTTCATGACGTTATAATGACAAATTGCACTTGCTAATGTATTGGTCCAAAAATATTGGTTTAGATTATTTAGTTACAAGGGTTATTGAACTCGGCTTTCTTTACTAATACAATGGAATGGGCTGATATTTTGACCCATTATTTCTGTTTGGACAGAAAATCCATCAGCAACTAACACATTAGAAACCGAATAATAAGCAAATTGAATGATTCATAAACGAAAATATAAATATTTATATTAGAACAAAATCAAAAACATGAAAAGTAGTTACATCATTATTACTACAATTAAATGTTGATGACGGACCGATGCAAGATGGGCTCAGGCCCAAAGTTATATACCGCCATTTATTTATGTTAAATGCTATCAGTTTATTTGTATTCTCTTCAATTGTAGTAATAATGATGTAACAACTTTTCATGTTTTTGATTTTGTTCTGATATGAATATTTATATTTTCGTTTATGAATCATTCAATTTGCTTATTATTCGGTTTCTGATGTGTTAGTTGCTGATGGATTTTCTGTCCAAACAGAAATAATGGGTCAAAATAATAGGTCAAAATATTAGCCCATTCCATTGTATTAGTAAAGAAAGCTCAGTTCAATAACCCTTGTAACTAAATAATCTAAACCAATATTTTTGGACCAATACATTAACAATTGCAAGTTTATAGTGTTTAACTATTATACTTTTTTTCACAATTTGTCATTATAATGTCATGAAAATAAAATATAACAAATTTTGTATACTTTAAAGTTTAAAATCGATATAAAATATCGCAATGTAACATCCCGCCGCGAAGCACGGGTTCCCTGCTAGTAAACAAATAAAGTAGATAGTCAGGATCAAAAGACAAATACGTGAAAAACACATTTGTCCTTAATCCTAAACCATCTTCACCACGTGTTCATCACACCAGGACAACAGCCTTAGTTCCATCATCATATCCATTCTCAATCACATACTCAACGGCTTCACCATCATCAAGGCTTCTAAACCCATCAGATTTAATACTTGACTCATTGACGGAAAAAGTCCTCACCACCGTCTTCAAGTGTGATGAACATGAACCCTTTGGTGTCGTTGAACTAATAAATAATTATAACCCTAGTTTTGATGAGATATTGAAAGGTTGATGTATGAGACTAATGAATGAAGACAGTTGATGGGATCAGATTATATGAAAACGAGAATGAAGATTTGTTAGTGAAAAGGATTATGTGGAATTTTTGAAATGGTAGAAAAGGTAGGGTTTGTATGGATCGATATATGATAATGGAGGAGAGGGTTAAAGTTTGGTGTCGCGTACTGTGTTAAACAATGAATAAATTATTATTGATCATTATTTATATTTGGTGTATGATTGATTATACAACGTCTTATGAATTGTATGTGCTTTTTTTCTTTATCTAAGCATAGACCATTAGTTTTGATCATCCTAGCTAGCTTTTATCACACTCCTCTCCGGATGGTTCAAAAAATGCTTTTTGAATCAAGCTATTTAAACATGTTACTATCCCGGCAAAGGTATTTATAGTACCTCCGTCTCATATTAAATATTCAGTTTTGACTTTTACAGTCTTTTTTTAACTTTGATCTTAAATAACTTTTTTTGTTATCTAGTACCCGATGAAAATTATCGAATTAAAATACATTTAAAACTCAATTCATTTAAATATTTTACATCAAGTATTATATAACACAAACAAAAATATTTAAAGTCAAAGTTGAGAAATAAAAACTCAAAAAGTTAAAGTGGGCATTTAATATGGGTCGGAGGGAGTAATTAGTTTCAATCAAACTTGGTAGATTAACATAAATATGTATGTACATTGTACTAACTATGAGTGGAATAAACAAGTATGTACATTGTACGAGCCTCTACATCTTAATGGTTTCTTCCTTAAGTGATTATATTGCTTGGTCGCATTTGAAATTATATATAACTCAAATATAACGTGGTAATTTGATGAAAAAATAACATGTTAGCCAATTCACATATATAACTCAAATATAACGTGGTCTCAAGGAGAAGTTAGGCATCCAATCATTAATTTTTATATTCATGATATGACCAATTCACACAGACCATTTCTTCACAAACTTTGTTATGCCTAAATTTAACTCATTAGGTTTTAGTAGTTGTCAACACTAAAATACACGTAATATGTACCTAACATATTTGGTTTATAAAGAAAACAACCTTTAACGAATGAGTTTATTATAAATATTGACATGCATGTGTGTAACATCCTATATATACGTAGTACACTCCGTAAATTTTTCCTACACATGAACCATATACATAACAAACAATAAAACTTGTTTTACAACAAAAGATGAAGATTTTTTGTGTTCTAGTAGTTTTCTTGGTGGTATCATCCCAAAATTCAAAAGCCATACCTTCGCGGAATCACTGCCCTGCTGTGATGGATAAGATGAAGCCATGTCAGGATTACTTGAGGGGCGGAGCTGCCCTCCCAAATACTTGTTGCGATGCTTTTTATGATGTCATGAAATCAACGACCTTTAACCACCAGACAACTTGTTTTTGTCTAACTGAAGATGTTAGAAATAATAAGGACATCGATCCCCAACGCTACCTCCTTCTTCCAGAGATTTGTAAAGTACAAACACCATACAAGATCAGTATTGATACTAACTGCACCAAGTATGTTACATCTATAACCTTCTTTTATTTTTATATGCTGAGTTGGCACTTTGTTGTCATCATGTTTAAATAGTAACAATTGTATTTGTTTTTTCTTAAACTGAGTATTCTTATACGTGCATAATTGCAGGGTAAAGTGATGTTATGCTGGAATTCATGGAAATTCAATGTCACAATTGTATATGATTGTTGTCTCTTGTATTTGCTTTGTTTCTATTTCATCGTGTTCAATATTACACTAACATTGCTATAAATTTATATCTCGTCCTTTGTCTATATACGTTTGGCTTATCGTCTAAAATCAGTACTTACAAATGTTGGAAAAATGTTTGGTAAAATGACTTTTTGTTAACTTTTGACACTTTTTAATATAATTATATGTAATATATACATATGTTTTGGTTAGTGGGTTTGCGTTCTTCAATACCGAGTTAACATGATTGGCATACGGTGTGTCAAAGTTAAGCATTTCAAACACAGTACTCGAAATGATTTACTTTGATTTTAGCTTTGAGAAGGCAAAAAACCAAACCATTTCGGACCTCAAGTGTCTCATTTTCTCTAAAGGATGAAACATAGCAAAACAACGCATTCATTTGCAATGGTCAAAAGCATCAAACCATGATATTGCATAATAAATTAAGTTGTTTGGAGGGCTTACCTCAAGTGATATAGCCCTTCGGTCGCTGTATGTTATGTGGTTGCAGGTCTTCATGATACATTGATATTGGATAGCTCAGAGCTTGATAACATAAAGAAATTTCAGTTATCATACCTTGCTTAATAATTGAGTGCTTATAGATAAAGTTACAAATTTTGAACAACAAAAATACCTGTATACAAATTTACCTATTGTTCAGCTTACCCTTTTGTCATGTAAATCATTCTTCCAATTGTTTTAGGTTCTATATCAGAAGCCTGCCACCAGTAGCACCTATGGCTTCCTTGTTACGACTATATGTTATTTCACTTTTAATAGCAATCAACCATCCTATTTACTTGAGCAATCATAACACTTACGACTTACTCACTTAGATTACTTACCAAAAGAACTCACCATTTCGGTCCTTGTAATACACTACATACCAGATACCATGGTGCGGGAATGAACTAAGAAATAAGAAATCAAAACATAAAGTTATGGGACTTTTATGATATAATGTTCTGGTTCTTTAAATGAAACAAAGCTTTAGTAACCAGCATAAAAATTTGTGATGATATTGTTTTCATATTAGCCCTCCTGTTTACACTAGACGTATTGGCTCTCCTCTTCCAACTTTTTTTTATGGTGTAATCAGATGTTGCCCCTCCTGTTTATACATTGATGGCTCCATGAAGCCTCCAACGACTTCCATCCCTTCTACAGATGGTACAAGCTCGCCAAATACCGCGTACACAACCTGGAAATTTCATGATCAGCGTGTTCTTCTTCTCCTTCATTCCTCGCTTTCTGAAGAGGCCATGGCTGAAGTGCTTGGTCTTCAAACTGGTCGCGATGTTTGGCTTGCTTGGTCTTCACCTGTCACTTTTTGGGTCACCTACATCCACATGACTCCTTCTACGTCCAATCTTGATTCCTTTGTTCCCTATTCAGGTTCTGAAAATGTTCAGATTGGAAATGGTAAGTGCTTGCCCATCTCTCATATTGGCACTTCTTCATTATCTTCAGGTCTTGCTTTATGACCCCATACATTTCTCTCATGCACCATCGCGTACTGATGTCCAACATTCATCCAAGGAAATGAAATCAGTCACCCATCCCATGAAACCAATACATTGCCCATCATGTACTAAGCCATCAGCCCCTATAATTGACACCCCACCACTTGTCCTGCTACCCACTGAAGATGGGTTGAATCTGTCCCTTCCACCACAGGTTCTACTGCTCCCGTTTCTTAACCAACCCATCCTACTCACCCCATGGTTACTCCGTCTAAGGATGGAATTTTTAAACACTGACCCATGGCAGATTTAGCTCATGTTTCTTCTACTCCTCTTCATCAAGCCCTCTTTGCCACTAAGGACCCTAAGGGTTATAAATCTGCTGCCAATAACCCACAATGGCTTGCTGCTATGGAAGAGGAAATGCTTGCACTTCATTCAAATAAGACATGGACTCTCATTCCGCGTCCAAAGGACTCCAATGTGGTGGGTTCGAAATGGGTCTTTCGAACAAAGTATCACTCGGATGGTGCTGTATATCGCCTCAAAGCTCGTCTTGTAGCACAAGGATTTACACAAATACCAGGCCTCGATTATTCTCATACATTTAGCCCCGTCGTAAAGGCTGCCACTGTTTATATTATCCTTGCTCATGTTGTCATTAATAAATGGCCTCTTCATCAACTAGATGTAAAAAATGCATTTTTAACTGGCCATTTATCTGATATAGTATTTATGGAACAGCCTCGGGGTTTCGTCGATATCCCAATCATGTTTGCAGCCTTAACAAAGCTTTATACGGTTTAAAACATGCTCCACGTGCTTGGTTTCAACGCTTGAGTGATTTTCTAATACATCTCGGTTTCACTTGTAGCAAAGCTGATCCAACACTCTTTATTTTTCGGCGTGACTCTTACATACTTTATCTTTTGGTTTATGTTGACGACATTATCTGAACAGGTAATGACCATAGCATGATCCATCGTTTTATCGCTCGTCTAAACAATGAGTTTGCCATTAAGGATCATGGTCGTCTTGGTCACTTTCTTGGTTTGGAGGTTATGTATACTAATGACGGGTTGTTCTTGAGTCAAACCAAGTATGCTCATGATATCTTATTACGTGCTGGTTTTCTTGACTCAAAACATGTCGCCACACCACTTCATTCAGGACAACAGCTTTTAAGTGCAGGTGCACCTTTTACAGACTCCACGTTATACCGCTCGCTTGTCGGTGCCTTGCAATATTTGACGATCACGAGACCTGACCTCTCATATGCGGTCAATCAAGTTAATCAGTTTCTTCATGCTCCTACTGTTGATCACTTTCGCGCTGTTAAACTTATATTGAGATACATAAAAAGGGACTATCTCTTTCGGGCTCAGTTTTCATCATAGTGATCCTCCTTCTTTGCTAGGCTATTCTGATGCTTATTGGGCTCGTTGTTTGGAACCTGTCGCTCAACTTATGGTTACTCCATCTTTCTCGGTGATAATTTAGTTTCATGGAGTGCTAAAAAGCAACCAACCGTCTCTCGTTAAAGTTGTGAATCTGAATATCGTGCAATGGCCAATACAGCAGCCGAAATGGTTTAGGTGTCCCACCTTCTTCGTGAATTGCACGTGGCGTCTTCTACTCGACCTGTTCTGCTGTGTGACAATCGAATTGCTCTTTTTCTCAACCAAATTCCCATTGCCCACAAACGTGCTAAGCATATTGACATTGACTACCATTTTATCCGGGAGTTACTCTTCTGGTAAACTTACAACTCATTTTGTTCCAACTAATCTACAACTAGATATATTCACCAAGCCTGTTCCTCGACCATTGTTTGAAGATTTACGCTCCAAGCTTCATGTCGGCTCACCGCGAGTTCGCTTGAGGGGGGCGGGATGGCAGCAAGAATATTCCAGAAAGTATATGACCCCGTCATTGTAGCATTGTTAGTTGTAGATAATATTTGTAATCTTTGTTTTGATAGTTATCCTGTAAAGTGTATCCGGTATTGAATATACATCATCACCATTCAAGGTGATTTTGCTAAACCTTATAGTAGTCGTTATTTTTACTCAATGTGTAAAGAATATGGAGATGTCATTTCATTAAGCTTGTATTGTTGATCTTCTTGATGAAGCCAAGAACTTAATTGACTCAATGCCAATACAGACCGATGCTAGCTGTCGTTGGGGGTCTTTACATGGTTCTTGTAAAGTACATAGTAAGATCGAGTTAGGAAAGTATGTGACCGAGAAGCTCATAGAAATAGACGTAACAATTCTGTCCATATGTTTTGCTTTCGGATATGTATGCGGAAAAGGGAAATTGGGGCGATGTTAAACGAGTTAGAAAGGCTATGAAGCAACGAGGCATTGTTAAACAACCAGGTTGTTGTTGGATTGAAATTCAGGGTAAATTTCATGTTTTTATGATGAAAGATAAACGGCAAGCTAAAAA
>BQNB010070122.1:0-33238 GCA_026074375.1 Tanacetum coccineum
AAATCAAGCAAAACAAATACCAAACATTCAGATCTTTATAATAATGGCAATACCCAAAGGTATTTGCCTTCAAACGTCATAATAAATACAAAAGCAATTATTTAGCCAAGGTAAACTAACCGAGTTAACGAATGATACCAAAAACTGAACGATTACTAAAGTATATGGAGTTACATGTTGTCTCCTATGGAATTGATAACGTTTCTCGACCTCTTCTGCTCTTTTTCTCCTTTGAAAATTGACTTTTATAGTTTAGGTATCGAGAATATGATTTAGCCTACTGAAAACTCATTTTGGAGTTTTCTATTTATAAGGTCTGGAAGTCGGTTGGATACGGCGTTTCTAAGTGTTGGATATGACATATTAGGGATTTCTTAGAGTAGAGACCACACTTGATATCTTCCAGAATATTTAAATACTATATCTTGAATACGGCGTATTGAGTCTCTCTGGATACGGCGTATTGATCTTTATCCTTCTATGGTCTTCGGTGAGTGCAGGCACAGATACGTCGTATCTGTTGGAATATGAACAAATATAAATTATGTATGTTCCGAATTTATTCGAGCCTAAGGGGACACACACGTTAATATGTAGAATAACGTATTTAATATATTAATGTAATATATTAATTAGTGTTTTAGCAAATGATCATTAAAAGTTTAACAAGAATTTGTTAATAGTTAAAGGACTAATATGCAAAACTGGGAAAAAGGAAAGTTTGGTTTTTCCTACTCTTTCCTTATAGTCGGTCGAACCACCTCCTCATGAGGAGGTGGGAGACTTTACTTGCATGCCAAGTTGAGAGGAGTATATAAGGAGGTTTTAGGGTCCTTGAGAGCTCATAACTTGAATCCCAAAAATCCCTAAATCTCTTCCTTGTGCTCCTTGTGATCGACTGAACCTTACAACCCTCTAAGGGTTTCAATTTTTGTTCTCGAGGGATGTGCGATCGAACCAAATAACCCTTTGGGTTTTGTTTGGCGATCAAACACCACAATCTTGTGGTTTTGTTCATGTGTTGATTAATTCAAAGGCGAAGGTTATCGTTTGGTTAAACACTAATAGTACTAGCATACACGTTGTTTGCTAAGAATGTATTGTGTGTGTAAACTTAGAGGGATTATACTTTTGATCATTGGTGGTTACGCGTGAATTTAAGGCGGCGTTTTGTTAATTGCTAAAAGGTACGCAAGTTCTTAAACCCTTGTTAATTATGAAGTTCTATATGTGTTTGATCTTTTCCTTGTTAATTATAAGTTTTATACGTGTTTGATCTTTCCGCTGCGTACTCATGATATGTTTAATTGTTAATTAGATCTAAAATCCCAACACACAGGGACTAAATAAGTCTTCAAACGTAAAGTCCGCAGAGGTATCCTTTCTTCCATTCTTTCGTTAATATTTACATGATCGCCTGGATCAGGATGCAATTCGTAATTGTTGCCACTTAGAAATCCAACTGCTCTTTTAGCAAATGTAATATTATTTACGTGTCGAGGCAATATGTAACCAACGATAACAACGACAAATTATGAATACATATTTTGTTCGGCGTTAGCTGTCATATTTAACTCAATGCATATTTTTATGTTATCCGGGGAATTAAAGATTGTCCAAGGTTATCGGGAGCACCTTAACACGCATATCAGAAAAAAGTAGGGTAGGTGTTCCTATACAGGTCGTATTTTCAATTAAGATGTAAAATAGGTGAAACCAATAGGTAACTCTATAAGGTGGCTAGCAACGCTTACTGAGTTATTTGATGTTCATATTAAGATTATAGGGTCGTAAGTTTGTAACAGTCTTAGGATAAATTTCAACAATTTAACATACATAATATGGCTTTACTCAACGAACTGAAGCTACCAATTACAAAAAATGCGAACAGACCAGGATTATCCCGTCCCGTTATCGTGAAATTCTGAAAATAGAAGATGGAGAAATGGCCTTATTTTGTTGATTGTTGTTTGCCACCATCTTCATATTTTATATAGGGGGTGTTTGGATTAGCTTATTATACCAATTTCTTGAGTATCCTAACCTGGAAAACACGATAAGCTTACCTTTTAGGCTTATAAGCTTTAGTTTATAGCTAATATAGTCCATAAGCTCTTAGTGATACGCTCAAAAGCTAATACAAGTGTTTAACTAGATAATTTTATGTTGTTAAAAGCTGCGGTTTTATTGCAGACTAAACTAGGAAAGGCACAAGTCTACAACGTAAATTAGGAAAGTGAACTAGGCTGGAAAATGTTAAACTTTAAAAGTCCACTGATTGTTTAAAGTAAACTAGGAAAATACACACATAATTGGAATATATACTGTTGAATCATGGCTGGATATTACACGCCTTCAAGGCTGGAAAATGGCATAATGCCATAATGATGGGAAAGTGTTAGTATTCATATGTTTTTTTAGTAAATCATTCCTAAATATATATAGTGTGTTTATTACTTAGGTCAACTACATATTTTAGAATGAATGTGTATTATCTCTTCAAGCACTCCTAATATGTTAAGTGGTTCTATGTCGAATGGTGGCTCTCAATCTGATTGTGACGGTCAGTGTGGCATTTTTCACAAGTTTTATTGTTCAAAAAATTCATTTTAATATTATTCACATTTGGCTAACCCTTCAACTGGCTGTAGATATCTGTTGGAGGACTTGACGCTACTGTAAGCGATGAGGATCTTAACCAACCTTTCTCCCAATTTGGTGAGATAGTTTCATTGAAAATTCCTATCGCCAAAGGATAGCAGGATACAGATTTGTTCAATTTACCGACAGGTGCACCTTTTTGTCTTTGATATTGTTTGTTCTTTAAAAGATACTTTGAGAACCCAACCTTGTGATTAGAAGTATGCTTAAAACGGTTTTATAGAATTTTTTTTGGTTGCTATTCTAACCAAATTATTTGTTTGCAGTCTAAGTTAAAGGACACATTATATGGACCTGTTGAAGCTCTTCTAGAAGGGGCTGCTGAAGATACTTGGCCTGCGATTAGGAAAGTTCTTCGAAATGAGACTAAAACGGTTGTCTTTGAGTTTACTGATGCACTTTCTGGCTATGAAATGGATGAAGACGCCAAGAAAAATCATATTTCAACATTGGAGAATTATGCAATAGATGTTGTTGAGGGAAAGACTAAAGAAGAAGCCAGTAAAGTTCTACAACGCATGAAGGAGAGGTACTACATGAAACCAAATGAACTAAAAAGGACACGGGTCAAATGTGCCGAATAGGTCAAACTGGTTAAAAGTTTTCCAACGTTTACTTAAATGTATTACAACCTTCTAAATTGCATTACTGAAAAAAATTTCATTGTTTTTGTAATCATAAAAGGTGTTTGTGAGTTGGCCCAACCTGACCGACCCATTTTGACCCGCACTAAATACTAATCTGTTTTTGGCACACCCATTTTGCCACCTTTTCCAAAATGTTTTACCTTAGGTCAAAACAACCTTCTAAATTGCATTACTGAAAAAAATTTCATTGTTTTTGACTTTTTGTAATCATAAAAGGTGTTTGTGAGTCGGCTAATCAGTTTTTTGCCCAACTATTTTGACACCTCTAATCCAAACCATTTTACCTTAAAAATCCGCACACAGGTTTACGATCATATTCAACCATGATAATTATTTAATGCCACGGACCTGGACTGGAAAGGAAGATATTCGCGCAATCAATAAAATTGCCCGCACTTCAGTAAGATATATTGGATAAGAGGAGGAGGCGGGGGCGGAGGTTTGATAGTTTATGTATGTATAATAGTTTGAACTTGTATCATTTGTTCTTATTTTACCATGTATGCAAATTTCCAGTCCTTAAAGTTGCTATCTGTTCTGGTTGCAATTCGTTTGGAGGATTATTCTGATAAAATCGAGGGTATGCTACTTCTTGCTTTAGCCGAACCCAACAAAGGCCCTGAAAATAGTTCCAATTTGCAAGACCCGTTGGCAACAAGTAAATGGGATAAGGTATCATGAAATTTATGTATCTATATTTGCATTCGAATGATCATTCATCAATTTTTTCATGGCGGTTTAAATGTATTTACATCCAGATTCCAACATCAAAGACGTTGATAACTCCTGTTCAATGTAAATCTTTGTGGAACTAATTTCAGAAGGAGACTGAGTATGCTGTTAGTCAAGCTATTTCCGCTCAGGTGTTATTTCAATCATATAAGTACTTCATTACGTAAGGATAACGAACATGACATCTGTTATCCATGGATTATATTAACTTCTATGCTTTTTTTTAAATGATTTTCAGAAAGCTAACAAGCAAAATGGCAACTGGCTACCACCTCCATGGGCTATTGCTGCCTTGCTGGTACTTGGATTCAATGAAATCATGATTCTCTTGAGGTTCGTGTCTATGTCTTTTACTTTGTATTCTTAGTTAAAAATCAATGGACATCCGACCTTTTTGAAGGCAATGAGGATCGAACCCTCGCCTTTCTATTCTTAGTTACTCGGTACTAACTCCAATTCATTTTCTTTTTCAGGAATCCATTATACCTATTATTTACCTTTGTCGGCTTCCTGCTTTTGAAAGCATTGTGGGTTCGGCTAGACTTCGCTTTTGATTTCCAAAATGGCGTGGTACGTTTAACAACAATCTTAGCAGTCACTTTAAGAGTTACCACTCGAACACGTCGGCCAACATGTCAAAATGGGTTTGAACTGACTTAAACCCTTTAAGTCATATTCTCAAAAGCAAAGTTATATTATACTACTAAAATAGTAAAATTCCATCTGCTTTAATAAGACGATTTTTATGTTTTATGCGTTAACATTATTACACTTGACTTGTGTATTTTCAATGATGTGTATTTTATGACAGTCTAAAAGCAATTTATTGTTTTCTCAAATTTTAATCTGCCCTATTACATATCGTATACTGCATTATCATTTTTTTTATTTTGACTCGAACGATCCATTGTGACGCTATCACAACGAAAAACGTACCACAATATTACATATTGTTAATTATCGGCCGCTAGAAATTTTCGTGCGTGCACGGGTATTCGCCTAGTTTTATATAATAAACAATCTTTTTTATAAATCTTTTAAGCAGGAGCATTAAAACAATCTGATGTGTCAGTCACACGTTGCTTCTCATGTTTGGTAGGTACAATTACTGAAAAGCCTTTCATAAAAACTTATTTGACACTCTAATTTTAGCAATAAAGAGCTCTCTCACCTTTAATGCATTAATCCATAATTTTAGCAATGGTTAGCTGTTACAACAATTACAACAATCACACAACAATCACACAATATGAAACAAGGCATGGATCACAGAAGTTTATGATGTCAACTCTTCAAATGGGAAATAATAAAGGTAATTTTTTTCCTAATTTAAATGACGATTTTATTACAATTAATTTAATTATATCATTGTTATGTGTTAGAATTGTATAAACACCAGATCTAATTATGTTTAAATTTAAATAATTTATGTATTGCGATTTGAAATTGAAAAAACCCTAAAATGAACTCGATTACTTTCATTTTTTAGTCTTTTAGTTTTTTTTATGTAAATGCTAGAGCTAAGATTAGTTTGATTTATTGTAGTGTTTTTCAATTCACTTTATTTGTTTTTCAATACAACTTATAATACAAAAGTTTCAGTTGAGTTGATTCTTTTGTTTTTATCTTTTAATTTTGCAGGCATCACATGTTAGTCTATAAGAAACACATAAGAAGAACGATTCTTCTGCTTTTGAACATATAAACTCAAGCATTTGCTTTGAAAGGTATTTAAATATTTAATTCGTTTTTACGTTTTTAGTTCTTTTTGAATTTCTATAGGATTTTGTGATGCAGAAGTCTAAAAGAGAAATCGAGAAGACAATGAATAGCATACATTGTTGTCGAATTAAATTCCTCAAAATTCAAATGAGATATTGGTTGTTTTGTTTATGGTATTTGATGCACAAAGGTGTTTTGTATGGCCACAAACCATTTGATGAAATGCATATGAACCAAATATGACTTGGAGTCGTCCACTTTAGTTTTTTGTTTTAGAGATCTAAAGTCGTGTAATTGCAATTTAATATATACATTATTTGTTCGCAACATTCTTTTTATTTTCCTTTATAATTTGTTTTTTAGTGTTTTGTGTTGCTGATGAATTGGCATGTGAGATTTAATACTGTAATCATTTGGTGTAGTGTGGAAAAATGCATGTGGTTGTAGTTCTGGAGTCCTTTCTGAAGAAGCAAAAGATAAGTGAGTAATGGGTTTTGGCTAAGGCTGGATGGTATACGGAGGTGAAACTCACCTGACACGTCAGCGCCACATCATCTTTCTCTCTCCAACTAAAACTTACCTTACAACTCACCTTTCGACTGTAATAAAAACTCACCTTACAACTAAAACTCACCTTTCATTAAAATACCCACCTTATATAAAATATTACCTATTAAATACCATACACACTCACAAACAATTAAAATACACTTGATAAAAAGGAGCTGGCCCCACAAAAGTGAAACTCACACTAGGTGAGTTACTCACCTAATTGACATAAAATGCCCAAACTCACCTAGCAACTGCTGACATGGCAAAAGTCACTTTTGGGGTGGGATAAGGACTCGCGCGCGAGAATAGATGAAGGATTGAAGGATTGAAAATGGATCTAAGACAAATTGTATTTTGTAAGAGGCTAATCTTGCGAAACCCTTTAGATCCAAACCCTATATCCAAAAGATGATTTCAATCATGTATAAACTAATCAACTAATTAAATTATAAAAGTAAGATGAAGAAAGTTACCAGATGGATTGGAACATGATTTGAGTTATGTGAAACTGAATGATTGTAAGCAAAGATGAGTAATTCCACCTTTATTT
Organism: Tanacetum coccineum; assembly: GCA_026074375.1. NCBI lineage: Eukaryota > Viridiplantae > Streptophyta > Magnoliopsida > Asterales > Asteraceae > Tanacetum > Tanacetum coccineum. Next base: position 6,865 of record BQNB010070122.1, read on the forward strand.
TGATTCTTTATTTTCAAATCAACAGCCCACATAAGCAATTTCAATGTTGATCCCAAGCAGCCTTTATAAGCAATTATCAATAAGCAATCGAAACAACCTTTATGAGTAGTTACTCTAATAAGCAATCCCATACAACCACTATTAATAGTTTCAATAAGCCATCTCAAATTAATCTAATATATGTAATCCCTGAAAGCAATTTATAAGCGATCCCAAACAACCCGTAAACGTATGTATTCTAATAACTAATCTGAAGCAACCGTTATATGGACTTTCGATAAGAAATTCCACAGATCCCCTAAAAGTAGTTACCATAGATACATTTCAACGGTCTTCAGAAACGGATTATTTCATAACAAACATAAAACTTTTATACAAGTTTGAGAGTAGTATTATATTGTTTGTTTATAGTGTTTGATGTTCTTTTTTGAAAAATATTACGTAGTAGTAGATACTGCTATCCTACCATATAAGTCCTTAACTTAACCTTTTATCTCTTCAATGATCGAATTGTCTCTCTTTGTAAGTGGTCGATTAAGATTCCATTTACTTGATTTTTTACTAGTTACATATGGTCGCTTACGGTGTTTTTGATGGTTCAACATGACGTGAAGAAACAGATCTTTGACGATGATTATAAAAACCTTTATGAGAAAATCTTTAGTATGAGTTAACATTGATATATGTATCATTTGCTACCCATATACTCATACGCATATGTTAGTGCATGTTATATCATATTGTTATTTCAACTTACCTTATATAATTTTTGTAGTAGGAAACAAACACGCATGGGACTTTATTATTACTTTTTAATTATTACTTATTGGACTTTCGATAAGAAATTCCACAGATCCCCTAAAAGTAGTTACCATAGATACATTTCAACGGTCTTCAGAAACGGATTATTTCATAACAAACATAAAACTTTTATACAAGTTTGAGAGTAGTATTATATTGTTTGTTTATAGTGTTTGATGTTCTTTTTTGAAAAATATTACGTAGTAGTAGATACTGCTATCCTACCATATAAGTCCTTAACTTAACCTTTTATCTCTTCAATGATCGAATTGTCTTTCTTTGTAAGTGGTCGATAAGATACCATATACTTGATTTCTTATTAGTAACATATGGTCGCTTTACCGGTTTGATGGTTCAACATGCGTGAAGAACATCTATGACTATGATTATAAAAACTTTATGAGAAAATCTATGAGTAACATTGATATTGTATCATTGGCTACATATACTCATACGCATATGTAGTGCATGTATATCATATTGTTATACAACATACCTTATATACTTTTTGTAGTAAACAACACGCATGTGACTTTATATTCCTAATATACATCTTCATCAATGCTCAACATTCTGTGTATCCTATTTCGTAACGTACTTAGGTCATCTAGACTAAATCCAGGTGTAAGCAAGATGTCTTGAACATCAACATCACAAAGTATTTTGCATACTTGTTCTTGTCTTGGGGATGAACAGTGTGACTGAACCATGGTGAATATCCAACTCCAACTGCATTGTCACCAAACAACCGTGTTTAAGTTTGGTATCGATTTTCATAGCTTGAAAAGAATAAAATAATGTGTAAAAAGAGGAAGCATTTGATTACGGCAACCAAGGTGTTTTTATGCATTGCCCGAGCATTATCACTTTTGAGAAATGCAAGATCTGATTAATCTAGAGAGCTTAAAAGCTGTCATAAACAAAGACATAATTTGATCATTACTTCTTCCATCAATCTCATATTGTGTATCACACTTTAAGGATGGTCGGGCAGATTGGGTAATGGCTTAAAACCGATTCAGGTTGGAATGGGTTATTATCAGTACAGGTAAATAAAGGGGGCAAGGTTGGACTCACCCGCAAAAACTTTTCAGTACAACCTTTTCTAATTAGCTAATGCATTAGGTAAAAGAACAATACTAATACTGCGTAGTAATTTGTATAATAACTGATCAAATGAAGCAAAATAGGAGGCTGAATTCATTGATAATATACTTTACGTGACTTTGAACCTGTTCAACCCATTCTCCTTATAATTATTTCTTTATTCGTAAAATTAACCTGTTTAAGATAAAAATACAATTACCCCTCCACTTTGTTGCTCTTGGATAAATTACTAAACCAGCCATTAATCTAAGTTTCAAGTCACGTGAATGACAACAAATGAGAGATAGGATAAGTTAAAACGAATCTTATGTGGAAAAATCATAAACTTTCAGCTATTTAGGAAGTCACCTATTTATTCTTTATCATCACTACAAAAATTAATAATGATATATATTTTGGCTCACAAAATCCTAATCTAGATATTTCACATAAGGTCTAACTGATAATACTTATCTCAAACTATTTGTCAAGTCAAACATCGCAAGTTTGCAACCGTCATGGAGCATGACGCAACTTTGCCAGTCCTGCTTAAAGTAAGTCAACATAAAGTGTAAAAGAGAGGGTGGTACCTCAGTTATAAGCACCAATTGCTTGACATAATCTTTACCCGGAAACAAAGTCTCCCTCAAAACAATTTCCATTAAAAGGTTGTGCCAACGCACCAGGTAAGAGAAACTGGCATTCAAGAGCTCGTTGTCCAAAAATACTTTTGTCATTGTTCCACGTAACAAATTGCATTTGAGATAATATATCATAATGAAAATTACATATTATTTTTATCAGCCAAAAATATTTTAGTTGTATATGATTTGAACTTGGTATTACCATTTAAAATACTTCGTTACTTTTTTAATAGTCTCAGTCAAAAGATAGTCTCAGTCTTAAAAAGGGTGTTTGGGGTAAGCTCATACCTGAAAGCTTATGTGTTTTTAGATCATCTCAGTCTAAAGATTAATCTTATAATCCTATTTGTTTCACAAAGGTCATGAGCCTTTCAAGATAAGCTTAGTGAAACACCCTCAAAGTGCTTAATAATGTTTGAAGGGTTAGAGAAAGATATAAAAACGGTTCCAAAACTTCAAACTGAACTTCAAGCTTATATTCCACATCTTTCCTTATCCATTTGTGGCTATGTGATGCAACATTTAATACACATAATATGGATAACATTTGTATGAAATGCTCAATTGTAAATCAAATAAGCTGTGAAGTATGTGATATATACCTTGAAAATCTCAAACGAAGTAAACCACGAAGAGTGTTGTAAAGTGCTGCTAAGATAAAGTTACACAAAGTGATTTACCAATCAAACGAATAAACTACCTAAACCAAACGAATTAAATCATCTTAACACCAAACACTATTTCCAGAAGCGCTTCTTAATTATAAGCATAAGTAGAAAAATAAGCAGTCCCAAAAACCCCAAAAGTAAATCTGCAATAAAGTATAGTCGATGTCTAACCTTATCTACATATGTAAATGCCGTAACATTTTGTTCAGCTTCATCTCTTATAAGGTATAAGATATGCATCAAGAAGGGGATTAGCCTCTTTATCATCATTGTGATTATCCTGCATAAATTACCCGTAAACAAACTTCAAACAAATTTCATGTTATAACCCCATAAATTACCCGTAAACAAACTTCAAACAAATTTCATGTTATACACCCATTATGCAGAAAAGAGCAGACCCTTGCATATCTGTAGCGCCTAGTTGTTGGGGTTGCTCAGAATTTACCACATTTTCTTTATAGTTAAGTACATAGATCTTCCTTGTAACTTTCGTCCTAAAAGTCCCGAAATTACACCAGTCGTTCCTGTAATTGTCCATTTTGAGTTGATCGGTCCTTTGACCGTAACTCCATCTGAAATTTCGTTATCTTTTTCTCTTTCCGCGCTCGCGCTCGCGCTATTTTCGATAGATCACATAAAACTATTACTAAATATATAATAGCATTTCACTTTCTAATAATTGACACTTGAGTTAAGTACATAGATCGTCCTTGTGGTTATCCCGAAATTGCAACTTTCGTCCTAAAAGTCCTGAAATTACACCAGTCGTCCTTGTAGTTGTCCAATTTGAGTTGACCGGTCCTTTCACCGTAACTCCATCCGAAATTTCGTTATCTTTTTCTCTCATCAGGGGTATTTTTTGCAGATCACAATAATTGACACCTCAAGGACTAACGGTGTTACCATATAACTCCCACATAAGATCTCCCGCCAAATCCCACTCCTTATAACTCTCTCAATACATCGCCCAATTCCCACTTCACCCAATCCAAAACTACTCCCAAGAACCCTAACCTCTAAGATCAATGGCTTTATGTTTTTTGTGGGCTTTCGGCAGTCACCCGAACATCCTGGACTGATGCTAATCCAGGTCGCAGGTTCCTTGGCTGCCTACAGATTGAAGGCCAACGTTATATTTATTTTGGCTGGTTGGATCCTCCCATGTGTCAAAGACCATTGATGATAATACCGGGTTTGTTAAGGTCAAGGAATAGGTTGGAAGCTGACATGATGGTGCTTGTGCAAGCAAACAGGAAGTTGAAGAAGTATTTGATTTTGAGTTGGGTGGCATTTGCTCTTTTCCTACTTTTATCTTAGGTTTATCTGTCTTCTAGTGGTTCTGTGTTGGTGTACTTTAATGGAAGTTGTAGTATGATGATGTATGTTTATGTCTATGATCTTAGATGATCTTGTTTGTTGTTGTATGATGTTGGTTATGTAAGAACCAATAGTTTTGGTACATTAGTAATGGAAATTGGTCTATATTATATACATTGTTTGTACTGTTTAGCATTTGGTTTTGTTTAATGGTTTTGTAAGAACCATGTTTGACTTTAGAAGTCAAACTCTGTAACAATAGCAACACAATGTACACTCTTAACAACAGTTGACTTTAGAAGGTCTAAACATAAATTTAATACTTGTAACCAAACATAGAGTCAACCAAACAGAATACTTCTAACCAAACATATACTAAACACAGAGTCAGCCAAACACAGAGTTATTGCATGGAAACTAGAGTTATAATCCTAATTACATGAAAGTAAACGAAATTCATATTGTTCAAAGATTTACAAGTTTCTTGGTCTTTCTTTATGATCCAGAAGCTGGACCTGCTATTGGTCCCTGAAAACCTTGCATTGGTCCTTGTTTTGATATGTTTTGTACTGCATTGGGTTGACTTGAGGCCTTCCTTGCATCAGCAACTTGACTAGAGACCTTCTTTGCACCAGAAGCTTGACCAAAGACCATCCTTGCACCAGCAGCTTGACCAGATACATTTGTTGCACCAGCAGCTTGACCAGAGACCTTCCTTGCACCAGCAGCTTGACCAGATACATTTGTTGCACCAGCAGCTTGACCAGAGACCTTCCTTGCACCAGCTTGACTAGAACCACCACCTTGACCCCTGCAGCCTTTCCTGTTATGACCCACATTGCCACATTTACCATAACTGACTGACTTGCCCTTCCTAGAAAGCTTGCCTGATGAAGCACTTTGACTTGCAATCTCATCATTTGACTTCTTCCTCTTCTTTGGTGGCCTGCCAATTGGGGGTTTGTACAAAGGTGGTATTATGACTGTTCTAGACTCAACTACTGGCCACATATCCCTTCCATTACATGGGTTGACCTTGAATGAGTATACATGTGCCCATGTTTCAAGTCTGTAAGCAGCATGAACCCATTGTTCAGGTATACCAACTCCCATTGAATTCTCAGACATGTTGTATATTGCAGCCACAACATGTTTACATGGTATTCCAGTCAGCTCCCACTTCCTACAAGAACACACCCTTCTATCCATGTTAACAACATACTGATCCTTGTAAGGCCCAGTTACTTGATATAAAAAACCTCCATTCCATTGAACATTGTACTCAGTAGCCTTTTTTTATAGCATCAAACATTTTTGTCACAGAAGGAGTAAGTGGTCCAACAGTCTTAGCTATCACTTTCTGAACTACCACAATCCTCTTCATCAAGTACTCTCTGATATATTCCAAACAAGTAATGATGGGTTGATCTCTGCCATCAACTAACTGCCTATTGAACACCTCACAGATGTTGTTTATTAGTAGATCACATTTGGCTCTGCCTGTTAAACAAATGACACACTATATCAGCATATGACCGATTATTAATATGGTTTTGTCCATTGTGAGTTACTTAATTACCTTGGTTTTTGGTATGGTTGAGTTTAGAAAATTCATTGAGACTAAGAAGACACTAATCTATAAAAAAATATTAATGAAAGTGTGAAGATTAGATGTCAAGTCACAATTCCAGCATTAGTCCCTATAGTGCGATTGATCAAATATGGACTAAAAAATGTATTTTCATATGTTGTTAAGACTGTTGGACCACTTACTCCTTCTGTGACAAAAATGTTTGATGCTATCAAAAAAAAGGCTACTGAGTACAATGTTTAATGGAATGGAGGTTTTTTATATCAAGTAACTGGGCCTTACAAGGATCAGTATGTGTTAAAACAATGGATATAAGGTGGGTCTTGTAGAATGAAGAGCTTGACTGGATACCATGTAGAACATGTTTGTGGCTGCAATATGACAACATGTCTGAGGGAATTTTATTTTATAATACAATATGGGTTCATGTTGCCTTACAAACTTGAAACATGGGCACATGTATACTCATTCAAGGTCAACCCATGTAATGGAAGGGATATGTGGCCAGTAGTTGAGTCTAGAACAGTCATAATACCACCTTTGTACAAACCCCCAATTGGCAGGCCACCAAAGAAGAGGAAAGAAGTCAAATGATGAGATTGCAAGTCAAAGTGCTCATCAGGCTAAGCTTTCTAGCATGGAAATTAGTCAGTTGTGTAGAAATGTGGCAGATGTGGCTCATAACAGGAAGGTTGTAGGGGTCAGAGGTGGTGGTTCAAGACAAACGATTGCAAGAAGGCTCTGGTCAGCTGCTGTGCAACAAATGTAGTACTGGACCAAGCTGTTGGTGGCAAGGAATAGTCTCTGGTCAAGATTGCTGTGAACAAATGTAATCTGTCAAGCCTGCTGTGCAAGGAGAGGTCTCTGGGTAAGCTTTAATAGCAAGGTAAGACGCCCAAGTCAACCCATGTGCAGCACAAAGCACAAGCAAAACAAGGACACAAGCAATGTTTTCAGTACCAATCAGCAGGTCCACTTCGTAATCATTAGAAAAGATCAAGAACGTTGTGGAGCCTTTGTACAAATAGGTATTTGTTGTGTAGGGTCGTTGGTATGTGTTATAGTGGTTTGGTTAATTTTATAAGTGGGAGACTGACTCTGTGGTTGGTTTGTGTTTGGTTAGAAGTATATGTTTGTTTGACTCTATGTTGGTGTTACAAGTATTACACTTTATGTTAGACCTTCAAAAGTCAACTGTGTGTTAAGAAGTTGTAACATTTAGGTGCATATTGTTACTGAGTTTGACTTTTTAAAGTCAAACAGATTTCTTACAAAACCATTGACAAAACCAATCTAAACAATACAATGAATATAATAAAGAGACCAATTTCCATTCGCTGATTTAGCCAAAACCATTGGTTCTTACATAAACAACATCAGACAACAACAAACAAGATCATGGACATAAACCTACATCATCATACTATAACTTCTATCAAAGTACACCAACATAGAACCACTAAACAACCACTAAACCTAAGACAAAAGTAGGAACAGGCAAAGTGCCGACCCAACTCCGAAAAAAATAAATCAATACTTCTTTAAGTTTCCTGATTGGCTTGCACAAGCCACCATCATGTTAGCTTTAATTCAAGTGGATGAGATAAGATTCAATAAAGGTGTATATTATAGAGATGGGACACAGAGAGGATCCAACCATTGAAAATTAAATACAACATTGGCCTTCACTCATTGGTGCAGCCAGAAACCACTGACTGGATTAGTATCAGTCCAGGATAGAAGTTGGTGAGATGTCGGAAGCCCACAAAACAATAAGGCCGATTGATTGTAGCTCGAGGTTAGGGTTCTTTGGTATAGTTTTGTCGATTGGGTGAGTAGGAATTGGGCGATGTATCGAGAGTTATAAGGAGTGTGGATTGAGCGGGATATCTCTGTGAGTCATATGAGTAACACTGTTAGACCTTGAGGTGGCAATTATGTATTGATCGTGCCGAAAAAATAACCGCCTGACATGAGAAAAAAGAACGAACAAAACAGATGGAACTATGGTCAAAGGACGATCAACCAAAAAGGACAACTACACACACTGGTGTAATTCTCGGGACTTTTAGGAGGATGAAAGTTGCAATTGTTTTGGAACAACCACAACATGACTGACGATATATGAACTTAACTGCTAATAAGACCCACAATGGACCCGATGTGTTCTATTCAAGGATTCCATAGTAATAAAACCTTCATGGTTCATTGTTCAGTCTAATACTTAAAGCACAGTCCAAGCTTACTATAAAAAGTTTGATAAAAACCCCATATCCCTTGTTCGGATATCACATGGGTTTTTGTGTTGAGGATACCTTGCATCTAACTCTCACCCTTGTCATTATCATATTTTTACTAGTAATAAGCTGTCTTCTAGTCACAACTGAATGTTTCTTAACTTCATCCTTTCACAATTTCCTTACTAGCAAATTGCTGCCCTAAGTAGAAGTAATACTTATTGGGACCCTTGTTTTTTTGCTTGCCTATTCTTCTTAATTCCCTAAGTTGCATTCTCCTTTCAGAATCAATTCCATCATCTAAGTCACTGCCAAATGAGTCATAATCAATGACATCTAGATCATCATCTTGAACATCAACACCACCTATACTTGTATCCATGTTTAGGGTCTGCAGTGAATATGAAATTATTCATATTCGCATGAACTTCTTCAACTATATGCTCATCATCATCAAACACATCATCAGAAGCTTTATCAGTCTTTGAGCTATCTTTAGGCTCATTCAAATCAACACTTAACTTCACCATGATCAGACAATAAAGAACAACCTCAGGGATTGCATGTGTGAGAGAAGATGGAGGGACGAAGAATGAAACCAAAAAGTAAAAGAGTTGACTTAAAGTAGAAGTTAGGTGGATATTTAATGGAGAAGCACTTTATCTAACCATTTTATCCCTGACGAGAGAAAAAGATAACGAAATTTCGAATGGAGTTACGGTCAAAGGACATGTCAACTCAAAATGGACAACTACAGGGACGACTAGTGTAATTTCAGGACTTTTAGGACGAAAGTTGCAATTTCAGGACAACCACAAGGACGATCTATGTACTTAACTCTTTTCTTTAATTACTGGAGCAACTTAAGTCGGTATCGAGGTAATAAGAACCCCAACGAAATGAAAAATGAAAATGTGACCCACAAAATAGAGAATAAATAATGGTATAAACAAATGAAGACTAAAAGAGGACTATTTCATGATAGCATCATGGTTACCACATCAATGGGTGTTATCTCCATTTTAAAGATTTAAAACCAAATTGGTTTTAAAGAGGTTCAAAATTTATAAACAGATGTGATTTGGGTGATTCAAACATAATTCTTCTACACTTGATATCAAAAAATGGCAGACCATAATCTAAGCCCTAAACTTGGTATCAAAAAATGGCAGTACATTAAGTCTTCTACACCATAACCAAGTTTAACTACCATATCTTTAAGGTCATGTAAACAAAGCTCATCAATGTCAACAACATTAACTGGTGATACCTGTCCACCAATGTAAGACCTACTAGGTGTTGGTGTAAACCACCGGCCATGGTGGATTTCCATTGTCAGTGACTTAGAGGTACGACCTACAATTATAACCACTTAATATTAACAACAATTGTACCATAATCACAATTATAAGTAACACGACGCTGTAATTCCAATGTTCTTACCATTTTGTGCAGCTTTACAGGTCTTTGAGCTATCTTTAGGCTCATTCAAATTAACACTTAACTTTACCATAATCAGACAATAAAGAACAACCCCAAGGATTGCATGTGTGAGAGAAGATGGAAGGACGAAGAATGAAACAAAAAAGTGAAAGAGTTGACTTAAAGTAGAATTTAGGTGGATATTTAATGGAGAAGCACTTGATCTGACCATTTGACCCTTGTCGAGAGAAAAAGATAACGAAATTTCGGATGAAGTTACGGTCAAAGGACAGGTCAACTCAAAATGGACAACTACAGGGACGACTGGTGTAATTTCAGGACTTTTAGGACGAAAGTTGCAATTTCAGGACAACCACAATGACGATCTATGTACTTAACTCTTTTCTTTAATTACTGGAGCAACTTAAGTCGGTATCGAGGTAATAAGAACCCCAATTAAATGAAAAATGAAAATGTGACCCACAAAATAGAGAATAAATAATGGTATAAACGAATGAAGACTAAAAGAGGACTATTTCGTGATAGCATCATGGTTACCACACCAATGGGTGTTATCTCCATTTTAAAGATTTAAAACCAAATTGGTTTTAAATAGGTTCAAATTTTATAAACAAATGTGATTTGGGTGATTCAAACACAAGTCTTCTACACTTTGTATCAAAAAATGGCAGACCATAATCTAAGCCCTAAACTTGGTATCAAAAAATGGCAGTACATTAAGTCTTCTACACCATAACCAAGTTTAACTACCATATCTTTAAGGTCATGTAAACAAAACTCATCAATGTCAACAACATTAACTGATGATACTTGTCTACCAATGTAAGACCTACTAGGTGTTGGTGTAAACCACCAGCCATGGTGAATTTCCAATGTCAATGACTTAGGGGTACGACCTACAATTATAACCACTTAATATTAACAACAATTGTACCATAATCACAATTATAAGTAACACAACGTTGGAATTCCAATGTTCTTACCATTTTGTGCAGCTTTATCAGTCTTTGAGTTATCTTTAGGCTCATTCAAATCAACACTTAACTTCACCATGATCATACAATGAAGAACAACCTTAGGGATTTCATGTGTGAGAGAAGATGGAGGGACAAAGAATGAAACAAAAAAGTGAAAGAGTTGACTTAAAATAGAAGTTAGGTAGATATTTAATGGAGAAGCACTTGATCTGACCATTTTACCCCTGACAAGAGAAAAGATAACGAAATTTCGGATGGAGTTACGGTCAAAGGAGCTGTCAACTCAAAATGGACAAGTACAGGTACGACTGGTGTAATTTCGGGACTTTTAGGACGAAAGTTGCAATTTCGGGACAACCACAAGGACTATGTACTTAACTCTTTTCTTTAATTACTAGAGCAACTTAAGTCGGTATCAAGGTAATAAGAACCCCAACGAAATGAAAAATGAAAATGTGACCCACAAAATAGAGAATAAATAATGGTATAAACGAATGAAGACTAAAAGAGGACTATTTCGTGATAGCATCATGGTTACCACATCAATGGGTGTTATCTCCATTTTAAAGATTTAAAACCAATTTGGTTTTAAAGAGGTTCAAAATTTATAAACAAATGTGATTTGGGTGATTTGAATTTGGGGTTCCACCAAAACAGCAGCCAAATAAAAACTAATTGTATCAGCACACATGGGTGTTGTAGTGTACCTTTTCCTGCAGTGCCTTTACAGCTCCCAACATCAATTGCATGTAAGAAAATAGAAGTCCATGACACATACCACTAATTCAAATCCGAAGCTTGTAGTTTGAGACTACATTTAACTTTTTTTAGCATTTTGGGGAAACATAAAATCAAATCAATGGAGCTCAATATCTTTATCTAATAAATGCTTTTTCTTAAGATCCTGATCCCAGCTTTAGTTATTGGAATTGGTGCGAGTAATATATGAAATTCAAGAGGAAAACCATTTGTCCACCTTTATTTTCACTCAAACGTTTAATAGAACAGTAGGTGTTCAACATAATCATAACATTAAATTTTTATGTCAACTCTAAAAAAAACAATAAACCCTTAGCCCACTGAAGCACTCCAAAAAGTAATAAATAAATCAAACCAAGACTAACCTTTAGATTCTATTGGATTAGATATTTAAAGTGATCCAAATTCTGCAAAACAAAAACACACAAAAACATAAAATAAGCATATTCGAGCACCAAATTCACACATGTATTATAAATAAGAACTGAAAGAACTTATCCTTCTTCCTCTTTCTTTTATCATCCACAGGTATATTTTTACCACATGTTTATATGGATTGGTGTAATATTTTATAAGTATATGATTAGGGGAGAATTGAGAGATTGGTTTTGTGATATGAACCCATCCCATACTTCGCCCGCGGCATGTCATGCCATAAGCTAGTTGTAAACTTCACTTAATACTCCAAAAAAGGATAGCTCGAAGAGGAGAAGACCACAAGCCTAGACGTTATAAGCCACCGACACAATCCCATACTTGGCCGATGTGGGTTTGTAACAATACCCAAAGCTTTGAAGAACCAACGTATCATGTCATAAGCTAGGTGTAGAGCTCATTCCAAAAAGCTAGCTTAAAGAACGAGGGCACACCTAGACTTTATACGTCACCAACCAATCCCATACTTGCCGATGTGGGATCGTAACATTTTGCTTAGTGCTGAATCTATAGGTGAAATTCACATGAATATCGCTCCACCGAAACATCAATATATGCAAAAACTATTACTCCGTATAGAATTCTTCTAGCTGTTAAAAGCAATTTTTGGAAGTCAAACTTATCCCCTTATTAAGCTGTTTTACATCAACACCTATTACCTTTATAACATGGTTTGCCAAACCCCCCAAAACAAGCTTATTGATACAACATTATGTTTTCATACAGCGACTAAGCTTATAAGCACATTTGTGAAAAAAAGAAATAAGATGTTAACTGTTTAGATTAATATTCAGAAACTACCTATGACGAGCCCAGGAGTCAGTCACTAGAGGGTCCCGTGACACCCTGTCACTATGCCGGCTCGCCTCTCGTTTTATATATTAGTAATTGTAATCTCTATATAAGATGTAATGAATGAAATTCAAACCTCATTCATCTTTATGTTTTTGTTGCAGATCACCAAATCCTCCTCCACTTAACTTCGGGGTGATATGCGGATTTTTCATTATGGGCCTTCTGGGGTATGTAATCTACAACAATACGTTTTAGCTAGAAATTTGTTGATGTTCTTTCTTTATTATTTCTGTTTGTTTATTGACTGGTTTTTATTATTTGAAGTTTCTTGGCGCAGATATTTGGTTATACTGGTGTCTCATTATCGTCTGCAACTCTTGGAACCACATTACTAAATCTCATTCCAGGTTGTACATTCGTACTCGCCATCATTTGTAGGTAATTATAAATCTCTTTATGCTAACACTTTCTACTTCGCCGCAATGCAAAACATCGAGTAAAAATCAATTAAATTGGGATTAGGATGGAAGCAGGCCGACATTAGAAGCCAAAACCACACTGCGAAAGATCCATCGCACTGTAAGTGTCAATTGCAGGGGGCTATCATCATGACGCTTAACAAAGGCCCCCGCATTCTGGCCCTCTACTCTAAAATCAAAATCCACTAACACTGCTCTTGCGCAACCATCAACTGGGTACTTGGAGGTATCCTTATTTTTTATCATTTACCCGTATTGCTTCTATGTATATCATTTAACACAGGTAAAATAGTACATAATAACTCCATTTTTGTACTAATCAATTCTGTTAACAACTTGTTTGTTGATGTTTTCCAGGCATTTGTCCTTAAGGAAATACCGCAGTGGTGACTGTAATGTCTCTAACTGCTACAATCTGCACCATTCTATCAGTCTAGCTTCTTTTCTTCGTGAAGCTACCTTGAGCGGTTTTACTTACACCTAATAATAGCTGTTTTCTGTCCTCTACTCTGTAAGTAGATATTATCAGTTACACTGGAACAAATGACGGTTACGGTTTATGATTTTGTTATTATTTAAACTGTTGTTTAGTATCAGTAGCTTATTTTTGGAGATATATAGGGGATTTTTGGGTATGCTTTTCAAGTCACGGTACAATCATGGTGTGTACGAAAACGAGGGCCCCTTTTTGTTGCTATGTTTCATCCGGTGGGAATCATAATTTCAAATTTGATTGGTGTCATCTTTTTAGGCGATGGTTTCTATCTTGGAAGGTAAAGTTGTTTTAACCAACTTAATATTGTTTGTTGTTTGCCTCTTATGTTTATGTCATTTGACATCCGCACATCACACATTTTGTATATCTAAATGGTCATAGTACGCATAAGTATTCTAAGACTCTCGGATAATCTATGCAGTTTGTTGGGATCAGTTGTTGTTGTGGCTGGGTTTTATACTGTGATGTGGGGAAAAGCCAAAGAACAAAAGGTCAATGTGGTTAACTCAAGTGTGAGCTCAAACTTAGACGATAAAGTGGCTCCTCTCTTGCAAGATGTAGAGGAGCAAAATAACCGGATTGCCTGACTCATACATTAATGTGGATCGGTGGGAACCTGCGAAACGAGTTAGAAAATGGGACTTGCTTCAAACATCACTCTCAATGCGGGAGTCTATCAATAGTTTCTGTCAAATCTACAAGTTTAGTTTATATTTTAGATTTAAGTGTTCATTCCATCTTTACTTCACCTTTAAATGCACATCTCACGTGAAAGTCATTGAATGTATGGTTCCCACACTTTTATCTTTAGGAAATAGTTTTCGGTTCCTTTTGGCTGGATATAGATTTTTGTTAAACCATACCAAAATATAATTGTCCTGTTTATAAAGACCTCCTTATGTAATATTAAGACAATTGAAAATTAGTGATAAATATTCTCATTGTTTCAAGTGTATATCAGAGGTTTGTAGCTGTTAAAAATGTGTGGTATATGCGTTGGGTGAAAAAAAAGTGAAGCATATAAGATATTGAGATTAATATTATTCATAAGTAGAGTTCAACTTAGGTTAACACAAAGATCTACAGGCAGGGTATGCATAAGATTATATATGCATTTTATTTAAAGCAAACAAAAGTCGACCCAAAAACACGCATCAAGGACTGGTAGTTTATGCTTTCAGGAGATACTCATCGATCTCCTTGAAATTCTTGGCAGCAAAGTCTCGGATCATCTCAGGATCAGGAACTTGTTCACTTGCTTTCTCGAACTCACAAAGCCATTTCACAAGGCTACCTTCTCCCTCAGGGATCACCTCAAGAGTAGCCTTGAAACTCTTGTAGTATTGCATCATGTCCCCATCAATCACGCTATATGCAACTTTCTTCTTTGCTTCATCAAGCTCTTCGATCTTTTCTTTCGCTGATTTCACAATCGGCAAACCCCTTTTTCCATATAAAAACACCTGTTAGATATCCATATAGTTTTTAAACTGCAGCGTTCGACCCAACACTGCATTAAGTGCAATTTGCACCAAGGGTGCTTATGCATAATGCATGCATGCATATACTTCAACTTATTTTTGTAAAGTTAACCAAGTTGCATTACATTACCTTCAGCAAAGTTAACCATTCGGACGGATCCAACGCTATGTCCGTCGCCTTCAAGAATTTCAACATTCTTATAAAGATCAGAGCAAACTTTAGGAAAAATATTGGCAGAGTCCATGATACTTTGCCAGAACTTATCAGCACCAGATTTCACCTTCACTTCAACATCAAGCTTCCCTATAGTTGTCATTGTCAAAAGTCAAATAAAATTGAAAAAACTAGAATTTTAAAGTGAATGAAAAGTGTAGTAAAGATATGCAGAATGACAATGATATAGAGTTGCTTATATAGTACCAACATGGGTTTAATGTTTTGTAAGGGGGTAGTTGGAAATTGCATTAAGTATGGGGGTCATTTATGAGGTATTATATTTAGTTGAGATATGTTCATACTTACTAGCTTATTAAGGGTTTAAGTTAAGGGTTTACAGATGATGAAGGGGGTAGTTGGTAAATGCATTAAGTGAAGATGGTCATTTATGAAGCATTTGTCAATTTTGTGGTTGATTGCTTTAATGATGGCATGTGGTGTCGGACTCGAACATGTGACTTATTAAATAACCGCTTACAAGAGTAATACCTTAACCAACATACAAGTTATGAAAATCGTATAAGCGAAACGAGACAATTTCGATTAAGTCTCCGAAATCAACGAGACAACTTCGATTTAAGTCGAATGTTGAACGAGTAAATGGAAATGTACAAGCAGAAATTACCCGCGCGTTGTTGCCAGACTTTTTTTTTGTTTGGATTTATTTTTTCGGTCTCATTTTTAATAGTTTTTTTTCTCATATTAAATATAAGGCCCCGTTACTTAACTCTAGCGGACGCATTTGTCTTCTTATTGTAATTTTGGTGCGGAGTTTATTTTTCGTCTCATAACATTTTTTGGTAACCCAGGCCGAAAAGAAAAGTTGTAAAAGTTAAAAATAAAAGCACGTCTCGTAAAGTTTTTTTTCTTCTTATTTTTAGCGAAAGAAGTAGGAGTGGGAGGGATTATAAACTTTTTTTTTTGGGCCGATGAAAAGTAACCATGCGAAAAAAAGGAAAAAAAAGTTGGGCTAGATGTTGGACTAAACTTAAAAAAAAAATACTTGGGCCGGGCCAAAGTAGAGAAAAAAAAAAAAAAACTTGGGCCGGGCTAAATTTGAGCCCAAGTGGCCCAAGTCAAACATTTGGCCACTGTTGATGAACAGTGGTCAAATGTTTGTGTTATAGTATATTGTCAAATAAAATTTCATTAACAGTTTCAGAAAAATCCCCCAACATTCCTTTGAATGCTACAGGGTTGTTGATAAAGAGCCTTTAGGGGTGTTGATCGGTTTGCGGTTATTCGGGTTCTCGATAATTTTTTTGTCACCCCGAAAACCGAACCAAAATGAAAAACCGAATTTGAATTCGATTAGGTTTTCGGATTGACCCGAATAATCCGAATTACACAATTTATTTAAAAAATAATAATTACATATATGTTTAGCCAAAAAAAAATATTTCAAGCATAAAAAGTGTTTTTTATATGAGAATAAAATTTTAATTGTCTTTTTATATATATAAATAATATATAAAATATATATATATTTATATATGATATATATTATATATTATAAATAATATATATATATATAAATATATATAAAACATTTACATATAAATTTCGGTTTGCGGTTGGGGATATGGATTTGGTAACCAAACCGAACCGAAAACCGAATTTATATAAATGTAATATATATATATATATAATATATATATATATATATATATATATAAAATATATATTATATATATATATATATATATTTATATATAGATATATAATGAAAAAGCCAATTAAATTTTATCAAATATAAAAAAAAACTTGTATTCTTGAAATTATTCGATTTGCTAAATATCTATGTAATTATATATTTTTTAAATAAATGGGTACTTCGGGTTATCATCAACCCGAAAATCGAATCGAATTCAAATTCGGTTTTCAGTTTGGTTCGGTTTTCGGGTTGACCCAAAAAAATTAACCGAATAACCCAATAACCGAACCGATCAACACCCCTACAGGCTCTTTATCAACAACCCTGTAGCATTCAAAGGAATGTTGGGGGATTTTTCTGAAACTGTTAATGAAATTTTATTTTACATTTTATTTTACAATATACTATAACACAAACATTTGACCACTGTTCATCAACAGTGGCCAAATGTTTGACTTGGGCCACTTGGGCTCAAGTTTGGCCCGGCCCAAGTATTTTTTTTTTTTTGGCCCGGCCCAAGTTTTTTTTTAAGTTTAGTCCAACATTTAGCCCAACTATTTTTATTTTTTTTTCGCATGGTTACTTTTCATCGGCCCAAAAAAAAAATTTTATAATCCCTCCCACCCCCACTTCTTTCGCTAAAAATAAGAAGGAAAAAAAAATTTACGAGACGTGCTTTTATTTTTAACTATTTACAACTTTCTATCGGCCTGGGTAAAAAAAAAAAGTTATGAGACCGA
The DNA here is from genome assembly GCA_026074375.1 of Tanacetum coccineum. Classification (NCBI taxonomy): domain Eukaryota; kingdom Viridiplantae; phylum Streptophyta; class Magnoliopsida; order Asterales; family Asteraceae; genus Tanacetum; species Tanacetum coccineum. The sequence goes on from BQNB010070122.1 coordinate 24,688, forward strand.
AAAAATAAATCCGCACAAAATACAATAAGAAAGAAAAAATGCGTCGCAGTAACGCGCGATTATCATTTAATATGAGAAAAAAAACTATTAAAAAATGAACCGAAAAAATAAATCCAAACAAAAAAAAAGTCTGGCAACAACGCGCGGGTAATTTCTGCTTGTACATTTCCATTTACTCGTTCAACATTCGACTTAAATCGAAGTTGTCTCGTTGATTTCGGAGAGTTAATCGAAATTGTCTCGTTGATATACGATATCATACATAACTTGTATGTTTGGATAGGTATTACTCTGTAGCGGTTATTTAATAAGTCACATGTTCGAGTCCGACACCACATGCCATCACTAAAGCAATCAACCACAAAATTGATAAATGCTTCATAAATGACCCTCTTCACTTAATGCCTTTACCAACTACCCCCTTCATCATCTGTAAACCCTTAACTTAAACCCCTTAATAAGCTAGTAAGTATGAACATATCTCAACTAAATATAATGCCTCATAAATGACCCCCATACTTAATGCTATTTCCAACTACCCCCTTACAAAACATTAAACCCATGTTGGTACTATATAAGCAACTCTATATCATTGTCATTCTGCATATCTTTACTACACTTTTCATTCACTTTAACATTCTAATTTTTCAATTTTGTTTGACTTTTGACCAGTGACAACTAAGGAAAGCTTGATTTGATGTGAAGGGAAATCTGGCGCTTGATAAGTTCGGCAAAGTATCATGGACCTCTGCCAATATTTTTCCTAAAGTTTGCTCTGATCTTTATAAGAATGTTGAAATTCTTGAAGGCGACGGACATAGCGTTGGATCCGTCCGAATGGTTAACTTTGCTGAAGGTAATGTAATGCAACTTGGTTAACTTTACAAAAATAAGTTGAAGTATATGCATGCATGCATTATGCATAAGCACCCTTGGTGCAAATTGCACTTAATGCAGTGTTGGGTTGTATGCAGTTTAAAACTATATGGATATCTAACAAGTTGTTTGTATATGAAAAAGGGTCGCCGATTGTGAAATCAGCAAAAGAAAAGATCGAAGAGCTTGATGAAGCAAAGAAGAAAGTTGCATATAGTGTGATTGATGGGGACATGATGCAATACTACAAGAGTTTCAAGGCTACTCTTGAGGTGATCCCTGAGGGAGAAGGTAGCCTTGTGAAATGGCTTTGTGAGTTCGAGAAAGCAAGTGAACAAGTTCCTGATCCTGAGATGATCCGAGACTTTGCTGCCAAGAATTTCAAGGAGATCGATGAGTATCTCCTGAAAGCATAAACTACCAGTCCTTGATGCGTGTTATTTTGAGGTCGCCTTGTTTGCTTTTAAATAAAGAGATGCATATATAACGGCTTATCATACCCTGGCTGTAGACCTTTTGTTAACAAGTTGAACCTCTACTTATGAATAATATTAATCCAATATCGTATAATGCTTCACTTTTTTTCACCCAACGGCATATACCACACTTTTTAACAGCTACAAACTCTGATATACACTTGGAAAAAAAAACAATGAGAATATTTATCACTAATTTTCAATTGTCTTAATATTACATAAGGAGGTCTTTATAAACAGGACAATTATATTTTGGTATGGTTTAACAAAAATCTATATCCAGCCAAAAGGAACCGAAAACTATTTCCTAAGATAAAGGCGCGACATACATTCAATGATTTCACGTGATGTGCATTTAAAGGTGAAGTAAAGATGGAATGAACACTTAAATCTAAAAAAAAAAAATTAAAACACCCCTAAAAACTTGTAGAGTATTGACAGAAAATAATTGATAACTCCCGCCATTGGAGAGTGCTGGTTGAGAGCAAGTCCCATTTTCAACTCGTTTCGGCAGTTCCCCCCGATCCACATTAATGTGAGTCAGCAATCCTGTTTTTGCTCCTCTACACTTGCAGAGTAGGAGCCACGTATCGCTAGTTTTGAGCACACACTGAGTTAACCACATTTGACCTTTTGTACGGTTTGCTTTGGCTTTTCCCACATCACAAGTATAAAACCCAGCCCACAACAACAACTGAGCCCAACAAACTGGCATAGCAATATCCGAGAGTCTTAGAATACTTATGCGTACTATGACCATTTAGATATACAAAATGTGTGATGTGCGGATGTCAAATGACATAAACATAAGAGGCAAACAACAAACAATATTAAGTTGGTTAAAACAACTTTACCTTCCAAGATAGAAACCATCGCCTAAAAAGATGACACCAATCAAATTTGAAATTATGATTCCCACCGGATGAAACATAGCAACAAAAAGGGGCCCTCGTTTTCGTACACACCATGATTGTACCGTGACTTGAAAAGCATACCCAAAAATCCCCTATACATATCCAAAAATAAGCTACTACGTAGTAATACTAAACAACAGTTTAAATAATAACAAAATTATAAACCGTCATTTGTTCCAGTGTAGCTGATAATATCTACTTACCGAGTAGAGGACAGAAAACAGCCTATTCTTAGGCTGTAAGTTAAAACCGCTCAGGTCAGCTTCCACGATGAAAGAAGCTAGACCTGATAAAATGGTGCAGATGAAGCAGTAAGAGAACATTACAGTCACCACTGCAGGGTATTTCTTAAGGACAAATGCCTGAAAACATCAACAAACAAGTTGTTAACAAGAATGCGTTAGTACAAAAATGATTATAATGTACTATTTTACCTGTGAAATGATATACATAGAAGCAAATACGGCGTCAACCGATAAAAGGATACCTCCAAGTACCCAGTTTGATGGTTGCGCAAGAAGATTGTTAGTGATTTCTGATTTTAGAGTAGAGGGCAGAATGGCGGGGCCTTTGTAAAGAGTCATGATGATAGCCCCTGCAATTGACACAACTGTTCCGATGGATTTTGGCCATGGGAGTATTGCTATCTAAAGTCGGCTGCTTCCATCCTAAAACCACCAATTTAAATTGATTTAGACTCGATGTTTTGCATTGCGGCGAAGTAGAAAGTGTTAGCATAAAGAGATTTATAATTACCTACAAATGATGGCGAGTACGAATGTACAACCTGGAATGAGATTTAGTAATGTGGTTCCAAGAGTTGCAGACGATAATGAGACACCAGTATAACCAAATATCTGCGCCAAGAAACTTCAAATAATAAAAACCAGTCAATAAACAAACAGAAATAATAAAGAAAGAACATCAACAAATTTCTAGCTAAAACGTATTGTTGTAGATTACATACCCCAGAAGGCCCATAATGAAAAATCCGCATATCACCCGGGGGAAGATAAGTGGAAGGATTAGGTGTCGGCAAAACACATAAAGATGAATGAGGTTTGAATTTCATTCATTACATCTTATATAGAGATTACAATTACTAATATATAAAACGAGAGGCGAGCCGGCATAGTGAGCAGGGGTCACCGGACCCTCTAGTTACTGACTCTGGGCTCGTCATAGGTAGTTTCTGAATATTAATCTAAACAGTTAACATCTTATTTCTTTTTTCACAAATGTGCTTATAAGCTTAGTCGCTGTATGAAAACATAATGTTGATCCAAAAGCTTAGTATTGGGGTGTTTGGCAAACCATGTTATAAAGGTAATAGGTGTTGATGTAAAACAGCTTAATAAGGGGATAAGTTGATTCCAAATAGCTTTAACAGCTAGAAGAACTTCTATACGGAGTAATAGTTTTTGCATATATTGATGTTTCGGTGGAACGATATTCATGTGAATTTCACCTATAGATTCAGCACTAAGCAAAATGTTACGATCCCACATCGGCAAGTATGGGATTAGGTTGGTGACGTTATAAAGTCGAGTGTGGCCCTCGTTATTTTAAGCTAGCTTTTTGGAATGAGTTCTACACCTAGCTTATGACATGATACGTTGGTTCTTCAAAGCTTTGGGTATTGTTACAAACCCACATCGGCCCAAGTATGGGATTGGTCGGTGGCTTATAAAGTCTAGGTGTGTCTCCTCCTCCTTCGAGCTATCTTTTTGGAGTGAGTTCTACAACTAGCTTATGGCATGACATGCCGCGGGCCAAGTATGGGATGGGTTCATATCACAAAACCAATCTCAATCAATCTCCTAATCATATACTTATAAAATATACACCAATCCATATAAACAGTGGTAAAAATATACCTGTGGATGATAAAAGAAAGAGGAAGAAGGATAAGTGAAGCAAGAGCATTTGAGTAGAAGATGAATGAGTAGCTTGACATGCCATCTGCAATGGCTGCCTTGCTGTACACCATCAGCAGCACTTGTGCCACCTGTGTTCCCACCATGCCCACATATTCCTTCATCTTTTTTTCTTACTCAGCTCCACAAGTCAACTGCTGTGTATCTTAATTTGCTGTTGACTTCTGGAAATAGTACCTACCTACTCCTGCATGTATAGCCAGCCAAAAGGGGCAAATTTGTCCATTTATAGGTTTTTGGGTTAGTTGGTTGGTATTCTTGAGATTCACTGAGGTGGTAGGTACACACAACCAACTAGGAAAATATAGTATCTCAAGGTGACTACACATGTGGACTTGATTATTATATATATATATATATTATAATATATATAGATACACAGTTTTACGTAATCGTTTTGGGACGTAGTTGATACATTAACCGAGCCCATCGGGTTTCACTGTGGGCCCGCCCATTTCTTTTTTTATTTTCGTTTTGACATTCTTGTTATAGTAACCGGCCCATCGGGCTCCTACTATGGGCCGGCCCATTTTTTTTTTTTTTAATTAGGCAACTTTAAAAAAAAATCCACGGTACAAAATAGAAAACAAAATTACAGAAGTATTTATTTATTTAGATCAAAAAATATTCGCGACATGGACCAAACACATAAGCCCATATAAAAAACTATTAAACCATAGAGACCGGCAAAAATAAATCCGCACAAATAATATAAAAACATTGCTCCCGCACAAAATAGGAAAAGAAATATTTACAAAAGTAACGGATTTATTCAGATAAAAAAATACCCACGACATGACGTCTAACACATAAGCCCATATAAAAAAACAAACTATTAAACATGAGACCGGAAAAATAAACCCGCACAAAATAAAAAAAAATAAAAAATTTAACGCCTCGCATCAACGCGCGAGCAATCATGCTTAACACATATTTACCCAAATCTCATAAAATTATATTAAAAGAAAAATAACCCAAATAGCCAAAAAAAAAACACAACCTTTAAACCTGAACCCAACCTATAAGTCCATATAAGTAAAAAAAAAACAAAGTATTAAACATGAGATTGAAAAAATAAACCAACAAAAAAAAATTAACGTCCCGCAGCATCGCGAGGGCAATCACGCTTGTTATGTATAAAAATCAACATCATTAACCGAAAACTAGAAAACTAAATAGTAAATACTATATTCAATTAATTATAAAACCCTACAAAAAGCAGGAACACCGGGTTCAATTAAATGTTTCAACCCGGCCCGACCCGCTATTTAATTAAATGTTGATCCGGGTACAATTAAACCAGGTCTTCCGTTCAATTAGTGCATTCCCGATTCACTCTCATAGTTCACTCTCCTACATTACGGGTCCTCCTCGCTTCTCCCATATCTTTTCTACCTCCATCTGGATTTCACTAATCTCTCTAAACACCACATCATCTCTCTGGTTTATAGGTGTTTTGGGATAATCGTGTTGCAGGTTAACACACACAAAAACACACACAAACTTTCCAGCAATGTTTTCTGGGAAGTGACATTGTATAGCAGATTTGAGGATGCATATGGAGAAGAAAGATCATGTTGACACACATAGTGGGATGTAAGTTTTTTTTTATAAATTTCACTATATTTTTTAACGATTGTGGTTAAAGAACACACACACACTTAATGATGGATTGCATGTTACTTTATGATAAAATTAGGGTAATATTTTAGATTAGGGTTTTTGTAGATTTTCTGCTTTTTTATGTTTTTAGATTAGGGTTGTGTGTTAATTTTAGGGGTTTATAGGGGGTGTTTGGATTGGCTTATTTTACCAAGGCTATTTAATTTTGAGTTAAGTACATAAATCTTCCTTGTGGTTGTCCCGAAATTGCAACTTTCGTCCTAAGAGTCCCGAAATTACACCAGTCGTCCATGTAGTTATCCATTTTGAGTTGACTGGTCCTTTCACCATAACTCAATCCGTTTTTCGTTATCTTTTTCTATCGTCAGGGGTATTTTCGGCAGATCAAGTGTTTCTCCATTAAATATCCACCTAACTTCTATTTAATTACACTCTTTTACTTTTTTGTTTCATTCTTCGTCCCTCCATCTTCTCTCACACATGCAATCCATGTGGTTGTTCTTCATTGTCTGATCATGGTGAAGTTAAGTGTTGATTTGAATGAGCCTAAAGATAGCTCAAAGACTGATAAAGCTACACAAAATGGTAAGAAAATTAGAATTTTGGCGTCGTGTTACTTATAATTGTGATTATGGTACAATTGTTGTTAATATTAAGTGGTTATAATTGCAGGTCGTACCCCTAAGTCACTGACATTGGAAATCCACCATGGCGGGTGGTTTACACCAACACCTAGTAGGTCTTACATTGTGGACAGTATCACAGGTTAATGTTTTTAAACATTGATGAGTTTGTTACATGACCTTAAGATATGTAGTTAAACTTGGTATGTGTAGAAGACTTAATGTACTGCTATTTTCTTGATACCAAGTTTAGGCTTAGATTATGGTCTGCACAGTTTGAATGTTGATGCTGATGTGTTAGAGATGTCAAAGTATGTTAAGGACTATAAGATCATTTTGGTGTATGTTGAACATGAAAGTAGTATCTTTGTTACACCTAAAAAGGGAGTTTCAATAGCAGTTAATAATCACTTAAGAAAATGTCCTATAGAATTTGATAGCAGTCTTGATGTGAATAAGACTTTAACACCTATGTGTCATAGGAATTTGACAAAAGAGTGAGAACAGGTTAGCTCTAAGTCGTTAAGCATTGGTGAAGTAATGAAAAATTTGTCAAAAAAACAGCCTTCTAGTTCTGTGGAAGCCCAATGGTAGTAGATATGCCTAAAGAATCCTTTTGAAGAACTTGATGACATAGAGGGTGAGTATGCACACATTGGGAAGCAGATAACTGGGAATGAGATCACTAGGAATGAGATCACTAGGAATGAGAGCACTAGGAATGAGATCACTGGGAATGAGATCACTAGGAAGCAGATGGTAGTTCATGTAGGTAACAGTTCTACAGTCGATGATGTGCTTGAATTGGGGATGCTATTTCAGCTGATGATTTCTCATTTGGGAAGTTCAAAGAAGTGGAGGTGGAAGCAGATACTGAATCAGAAGAAGAAGAGAGTGACACAAAAGGAAATTATACAAGTGGTAGTGATTCAGAGGATTTGGATTATGATCCAAATCATGATGATATGTTTGATGATGATGAGCATATAGTTGAAGAAGTTTATGTGAATATGAATAATTTTAGTTTCACTGCAGACCCTAAACATAATACAAGTATAAGTGTTGTTGATGTTCAAGAAGATGATCTAGATGTCATTGATTATGACTCATTTGGTTGTGACTTAGATGATGGAATTGATTCTTAAAGGAGAATTCAACTTAGAGAATTAACAAGAATAGGCAAGCAAAAAAACAAGGGTCCCAATAAGTATTACTTCTACATAGGGCAACAATTTTCTAGTAAGGAAATTATGAAAGGAAGAGTTAAGAAACATTCAGTTGAGACTAGAAGACAACTAATACTGATAAAAATGATAATGAAAAGGTGCGAGTTAGATGTGAAGGCACAATTCCAGCATTGGTCCCTTATGTTGCTATTGATACTAATATGGACAAAAATGTATTTTCTCAAACAAAAGGTGGTCCAACCATTAGAGAGAACATCAATAGTGGCAAGCAAAATATTTTAGGTAAAGACAAAACAGTAGAGGGGAAGGGTAAAAAGGTCATTACACCAAAGAAAGTAGACAAATACTCATGCCCTTGTACAATGCTTGTTACATACACTAAAGAATGCAGATGGGAAGTAAGAACATTAATTAAAGATTACACCTGTAATCAAGAGCAATTAAAGCTTGTACATCTAGGTTTCTTGCAGATCATGTTATCAAATCACTTGCTACTAATCCTGATATTCCTGTAAAGGCAGTTCAAGATCAAATGTAGAAACAATTTAAGGTGGGGGTCTCAAAGATGAAAGATTTCAGGGCAAAGAGAATTGCATCTGATATTATGATAGGCAGTTACAGAGAGCAGTATTAATATGCCCAAGAATTGATCAATCAAAATCCAGGCATAATTGTCCAGATTGATGTACAACAGGAACCAAATCTAGAGTCTCTTACAAGAATTTTTAGAAGGGTGTCTGTGTGTTTGGGAGCTCTCAAACAAGGTTTTAGAGCTTGTGGGAGAGAAATCTTAGGATTAGATGGATGCTTCATGTCAGGTCCTTGGTCATGTCAAATACTAACAGCAGTTGGGGTTGATGCAAACAATAGGATTTATCCAGTAGCATATGTTATAGTTGAAGCATAAAGTAAGAC
>BQNB010070123.1:6749-33237 GCA_026074375.1 Tanacetum coccineum
TATGGTTTGCACACCCGATTCATGAGATCCATAAATACAGTCGGTACGTTTGTCAAACCAAAAGGCATAACTTGAAATTCATAATGGCCGTAATGAGTTCTGAATGCGGTCTTCGGGATGTCTTCTTCACGAACTCAAAGTTGATGGTAACCCGACCTTAAAAGATTGAATGCGAGGCTATGAACTCACCTTAATAGTACAGGGAAATCTGATTGATGGCAAAAGTATATGAAATTAAAGTAACGGCTTCGTCACATAACCTGGGTAATATGTCAAGTCTTAGTTTGATTGGATATGTTTTATGTCATAATGAAAAATCATTTTGATTGGATTTATTATGGAAATATCGTATCACTGTTCGGGCCATCAAAGCTTCAAACAAGCGTTCATATATGATCTTAAGAGTACTATGAACATTATTGTACACCAACCAACCTGAACTCTCAAACGTATACTCAAATGAAGACCCAAACCCCTTACATGAAGCTCCCTAGTAATGTGATACATTATAGTTTTAAGTTTCTTCAAAAGCTAGAATAATTTATATATATTTTTATAATTAATATAAAAATATAATATTTTATAAGTTTGCAAAATTGGCAATATATACCCCTGGTTTATAAACTTTTACAAGTTTAGTCCTTTATATATAAAGTATATATAATTTAAACCTTTAACTTTGAAACTTGGCAAAATAGGTCCTTATAGTTATAACTTTAAGAAAATGACATTTTCAGCCCCTTTAGTTATAAATTTCAGAAAGTTACGATATATACCCCTATGCATGGAAACTTTTGCAAAACAAGTCCAAAAAGCCATGCAAGGTTATTTTAAAATTCCAAATGATATTTTCAGGCTATATCTTATTAGTATAAGCTAAAATAAGATGTTTTAACGTAACGAAAGTTTAGAAAAAGGATTCGTTAGTTAGAAAATCAAAACGGGTCATTTTTAGGGTTTTTACCAAAAACACATGGGTTTGAGGATTCAAAGCTTCAAACAAGAGTTCATATATGATCTTAAGAGTATTATGAACATTATTGTACATAATATAAGCTTATGGAACAAGATCTTAGGCTTACTTGAGCTAAAATGGGTCGAAATGGGGTTTTCGGGTTCGTACGCCTAGTAACGACTTCAAGGCTTCGTTTTTCTTGATTCTTGGCTTCTATTCTGAGCTTAGGGACTTCTCTTGATCTTCTATTGCTGCTATGGAAGAGTTAGAATTCCATTTGAGGGTATGAGATGAGATGTGTGGGATGAAATGAAAGGTATGCTTGGTTCGGCTATTTATAGGGTGAAAACACTTGGTGCTTAAGTTTTCTTGGCTTCTAAGGGCTTGATAAGTGTCTAAGCTAGCTGAGGTGACTAAGGAGGGCTAGTATGGTGAGTATTATAAGCTAGAAACTAGCCATGAAGTGTTGGAAAGGTGTTTTGGAGGCCACGGCTAAAAAAGAGAAAGGAGGTGACAAGGAGGTGATCAAGGTGCTTGTAAGCTACTTGGTTGCTTGCTTGGTGATGTCATAGAGGTGCTAGGGTGCTTGCTTGAGGTGCTTGGTTGCTAGCTTGGGTGTAAAATGGGTCAAAATGGAAAGAAAATGGTGTCGGGTTGGTTTTTCTTTCGGGTTAGGGTTTAGGGTTTTAAAATGTGGATTAGGGTTAAGATTAAGGGTAGATTAAGGTTTAGGATTAGTGTTAGGACTGAGATTAGGGCTTAGGATTAAGGTTTAGGGCTTAGTTTTAGGTTTAGGGTTTAGTTTTTAGTTGAAAGTGAAATTAGGGTTTAGGGTTTTGTTTTATGATTTAGGGTTTTAAAACATGGATTAGGGTTAAGATTATGGATAGATTAGGGTTTAGGAGTCATGAATTAAGTACTTGTACCTTGTGTTAAAGTGGTGTAAAGTTTAAACATGGTTTAGAAGCTTAAATGACCTAATTAGGTTTTTAGGTATTATTGACTTGTACATTGATCCTTATATGATTCTGTACATTAGTTGGAGGAGAAAATATGTCTACAATATGGTGCATTGTATACTTTGTACATATGTTTGAAGGCTTACATTTCATTTTTATGTATACATTACATATAATTAGGGTTTTGATGTAAATGTTAACGTTTAATGCTTGTTTTGATATAACGTTTTGAAAAGTACGTTAAATGGATAATGTACTTGGTAAAAATAATATTAGGATATAGACTTGACATATTAGGATGTTTACATGATATAAACATAGATATAGATGACTTTAAAGATGGAAGTTATGTTTGCATAATGAGATAAAGCAAAAAATTTCCCTGTAAGAAGGTGATATATTTATAATAGATGGATATTACAGTGCATCTAATTTAATAGATGGATAGTTACATTGATGAAAATTACGAGTTGTTATAGTTTCCACCATTACTCTTTCTTTTCTACAGCCAGACTTCGCAGAGATTCCTGAGACATGCTTTTCATTCCAAGCTTGTTGATTAAGAAGTTAAATCTTTCTCGAGGCAAAGCTTTGGTGAAGATGTCTGCAAGTTGATATTATGTTCTGATGAAGTAGTGTTCCACCACTCCATTTTCCACTTACTCCTTAATAAAGTGATATCTCACATCTATATGCTTGGATCTTGAGACATTGATGCAACATAAAGAAATTGCACTCTTATTGTCACAGTACAGAGAAATCTGATTGAATTTAAGCACATAGTCGGTTAATGTTGATCTGTCCATTATGATTTTGAGCACAAACATACGATAAATTAGGCTATATGGATGCAAGTGTACATTTTATACCATGATTACGTGTTTGCCTGAGTTACCATAACCCATTATGTCCATGATTATGAACTTTTAATTGCATAGATGTGATTGGGAATTACATTATGTGAGAGCGAATGTTATGGATAGATCTATTAGGGATTGACAATCCCCGTTCGGGTGACTAGCTATCACCGGGAACGAACGCATACCATGTCGAATGTAGGATGTTGCGAGGTTAGCACATCATTCACGGATACTTGTTGGCAAACTTATTTGCATTCATGTCGAGCTTCGGTGTCATGAGCTTTGGAAAACGTAATTACTTTTTATAATGTTTGCAACAGTTGCTTAATCATACACTTGGAAATCTTACGGTCCTACTACTGATTACAATAAACCTATGAATTCATCAACTTTATGTTGACATTTTAAAGCATGTTTTTTAGGTCAATAAGGCATGAGATGTCATGATACATTGGAGGTCTCTTTTGAAGGGTCAATACTAAAGATTTACGTGCATCACATTTTAAGACATTTGTTATGATGTAACATTTTGTTGTTGAACAATTTGAGCCGTTGTGCTTATGTAACAAACAAGTATTTTGGTTGAAATCCAATGTATCTTTTCAAAACGACACGTTTAGTGGTCGTTCTTATATCTTGTGCTATTGATCTATGAAGTAACTGCCTCGGATATTCAATATTCCGCTGCATACTCAGATTTGAGGGTGTTACAGATTGGTATCAGAGCCAGGTTATAGAGAACCAGGTCAAAAAGTTTTTGTCTGAACTATAACCAGTAACGGGGGATAGTCATAGCAACTCGATAGTGTTGCTTTAGTTGGTCATTGCATTAGTTGGTCATACTAAGTGCTTTCGTGATCCATATACGTGTTTATGATATATTACGAGCCTTGTTGAGGTATGGTGGGTTGCACCATAGCCTCAGGACCATATATATGATATACACAGATTTCCTGTAGGATAGATGAACACTAGAGCCTTGTTAAGGTATGGTAGGCTGCACCATAGTCTCAGGACCATATATGATATACGTGTAATATGATAACTATGTGAAGTTAGACGAACGTAAAGGTTCGAGTATTGTTGATCCCGCGCCTTGATCGGTTCTTTACCTAGTAAAATGTATGTTACCTTGGATGAATCCAAAATAACAATGATTGAGACTTTGTTTGTATACCAAAGTGTATGCGGAATCTACACTTTGATACTCTAGAGGTAATTATCAATGGAACAGTAACAACCAAAGAACAATGGATAAAACACAAACTGCTTCAATATTATTAGAATAATACGAGTACTCTTGATAGTACTAGGGTTACAAACCTTGAAGCTATTCTTTCTCTAAAATATATCTAAATCTCTTAAGCATAAAACAACTATATTTAAACCTTAAACTAGGATCTCCTTTTATACAAACAAGGAGTCCTTTACAAGATAAATGTCGAACTACTTGGAAGTTGTTACAATTCAAATACAAATATAACAGATATACATTCCTTATTTTTCTCTTTGCATCCTTATCTCCAAGTCAGCAGCTTCGACCATCAGCAGTATTAATCTTTCTTCTAGCAGTATTAACTAACTCTGGCAGTACTAAGTTTGTACTGGCAGTACTAACTCCATTAGTACTGTTAGTTATACCTTGGCAGTATTAACTCTTGTGAAGATTTATTCCCAACAATCCTCCCCTAAACTTGTGATTTATCTTCAAATCCCAAGTTTCTTCTGGATTAAATCTCCTAGTCTTCTTCCTTTGCTGATGATTCTTTCAAACATCCTTCTACTTCTGCACTTGAGATCTTATAAACCTTAGAAGTTCAAAAGCCTGTGAACTCTCATGATCAACCTCCAATTTCTTTTTCAACATCTTGGAAATCATCTCTTGACTTAGAGGGTATTTCTTCTCTGTCAGCATATGTATGGCTATACCATTCTGCATCAGTAAAATGTGAATACCACAAAAATCATATAAACTCCAGCTTATCACATTGTATTCATGCTGATTCTTCCATATCTCATCTTCTTCATCAGGCTCAAATAAAGTGTGCAGATCTCCCCAAAGCATCAAATCATATCCTTCAGGTCTTGAAGCACTATACCTTTCTTTGACTAATCTGTACAACTCCTCTACATCTTGTCTATCAAAGTCTTCAAGCATCTCACTCAAAACCTTGTAGTTCTTGGAACTGCCATCTCCTCTGAAGATTTGATAATACATGAAATTTTCAGTCAAAGTGTAAGTCTTCCAATCCACAATTGGATACTTTGTAGAGAGAGATTCAACATCTTCTGCAAACTCTTCTCTTGGAATTATATCTAAAAACCCTTTGAGTTCTTCCTTCTCAGCATCTTCTTCCAACTTTTGTCTCTTAACAATCCTTCTTTTTCTAGGAAGAGATTTCTTTCTTTTTGCTCCAGATTCTTTAACAACTTCTTTCATTTCTTTTTGTGTATCAACATCTTCTTCTTCAATCTTTTCAGGAGACTTCATCTTTTCACTTCCATGCTCCATAGGCTCAATGTGTTGATTAAAATCCCAAACCTTTTCAAATATTGGCCTAATCTCATTATAAGACATTCCCTTGAAGTCACTAATCTTGTAGTTTCCCTGATTCTTCAAGTATTTGATCATATTTCTCCTTGCCTGGGCAATTGTCTTTGGCTTCATCTTTAGAGCATGATACCTTATGACTGAAGGATCATTCCAATCTATCTTCTTAGTAGACTTGGCTTCAGACATAGCTCTTTGTCTTTCCTCTTCATCCTTAAATCTAAAAGTCTAAGCTGTTAACTATAGACTAACATGTAAAAGCACACAAGGACAAACAAGTAACAGGCTAACTAACCACAGGGACTAACAGTGTTAACTAGAAAAGAGAAAGTTACACAATTGATCCTAGAGGTGAACCCCGATACGAACCTTTGGTCCAAAGTGCTTATTGCCAAAAGCTTATAAAACAAAGTTAAAGAGGGCTTATGGGGCCACAATTTTTCATAATAAGCACATAAGCTGAATTCAAAGAATACGCCAGAAGTGTAGCTTTGGCTGACAATAACTCAAAACTTATGCTTATTTTTTTTAGAGCTTTTTGGGGCTTAAGGCTTTAAAAAGCTATACTAATGGATTACGCTACTTAATCCTAAGGGAGTCCTAATTAGAGCCTAAGGGAACCTATATTAAGCCCGAAAAAAGCAGGGGAGAAAATAACTAAATCTAACAGTTTTTATAAAAAAAAGAAAAGTGGACCTTTTGAGCTCTAAAGATGAACTGACAAATAAGCCAACAAATGGAAATAAAGCAGCTAAACCTAATAATGCCTACCTATGTAAACTAATGTTAAAAAGCAATAAAAACCTAATTTGCTTAGTATTAAATAGCGAGAAAAATGGCTTAAACCTGTCTCAGCACCAGGAGGTTTAAGCAGTGAACAAAGCCTTTTGAGCTTATGAACAATAAGCTCCTAAAAGCTTTTAGCCACAACAAAACCACAAACAGATAACATACGGGTAAAAACTTATGTTTTCAAAGTTTTTGGGCTGAAGCTTATTAACGCCTAACTGAACAAATGGGCTTAAAATTGGCTATTTCAAAATCACACATGCACACATACTCTTGACTTTGTATAGACAAACCAAAACAGAACAAAAGCTTTTAAAAGGGCTAGTAACACAAACAAAGACACAACCAAAGGAGCTTAAGCTGCATATGCATCTTGAGCACTTAGACTCCAAGTTTAACTTATTCAATTTTGACAGAAATATAAAAGGACCCATAAAACGTTTGTTTCTAAACTAACAATGGTGATTTAAAGAGCTAATAAACCTCCAACACACTCATCCAAAAGTGGCTGAGTGGCAGCTGACCCATGCACAACCCCAATATTACCCATTTTTAAGATCAAAACCAACACCCCCATAAAATATATAAAAACTTTTTTACTATTTTAGTGAAAGGAAAGAC
Organism: Tanacetum coccineum; assembly: GCA_026074375.1. NCBI lineage: Eukaryota > Viridiplantae > Streptophyta > Magnoliopsida > Asterales > Asteraceae > Tanacetum > Tanacetum coccineum. The sequence goes on from BQNB010070123.1 coordinate 13,485, forward strand.
TGAGAATAAGTTATCACAAGTTAGAGTTTTTAATCCATTTTAAGACATTCTTATACAAGTTTAACAGGTTTAAACAGTTAATATGAAGCTTTAAATTTTTAGCAAATGCAATATTTCAAAGAAAACTCTTAACTTTTATTAAATTGAAAGTATTACAACATAAAACTTTTAAATGACTGAATTACACTTTAAATGCTTAAAAGAAAGATTTAGAATTAAAATTAAGCTAAAAACTTTAAAAAAAAGGTGTAAGTGCTTCGGCTTGGTCTTGGCTCTTTTATACTGGTCCAAAAGACTTGGGACGAGTTTGTTGTGAGAGTAGGAAGCCTCACACTTAATCCTAGCCCTCTATTGGCTTCTCTTCAATCTCAGCCATGGATGGGGACTTCGGGGTTGAGTGTTTGTGCCAGGGAGAGAGTTATAGGGGCAGGGTAAGGTGGGAATGAGTAGGGGTGAGCTGGAGAGGTGGTTTTGGCCAAAAACCGTGGGAAATTGGGGTGGTATGGTTTTGGCGGGAGTGGGTTATGGCAGGGGTGGGTTGCAGGGTTTAAAAGGAAAGAATGGGGAAGAGGCAAGAATGCCCCCCCATCTTTCCTTCTCTTTTCATTTTGTTTTGGCCCGTTTTTAGTTATAAAAAGGTTTGGAAAGTGGCAGTTTAGGCCCCTCTGGTTTTATAACAAAAAAGAGTAAAAAGGGTTTTGGCAATTTACATGAATGGTCCCTGCTGTTTCATAACTAAAAGAAGTTTGAAAAATTGCAAAAACAGTCCTTGTGTTTTATTAAACCATTTTCCTTATAAAATAACTTTTAAAACTTGGCATTTTTGGCCCCTTTTCTTTATTTTTTCATTTTTAATTATAAAACAAGTTTTTTAAAATTTACATTTTTGGTCCTTGAGTTTTATAAAAAAGATGTTTTGGGCTATTGGGCTTGGGTTTGTTGTTGGGCTTGTATTGGGCCCAATTGAGTGTGCCTGGGCCCAATAAGGTTTAGGCTTGGGTTTTGTGTGTACAATGGCTGAGATTGGCTGTAACTGGGCTAGGATTGGGCCTTCAAAGTCTTCACAGTCTTTGTCAATTGCACACAAATGGGCTGTTGTAATTGATTGAGGGCCCATTTGGTCTTCACAGTCTTCATAAATATACTATTGGGCTTTCCCGGCCCATCAGTTTATGGGTGGTAAGACTTGCATTCAATAGTATTCTTCAGTATTGACTCTGACTTTGACATTTTTGGACTTTGGCCTTGATTTTGCACAGTCTTTTCCATTCCATGCTCAGTTTTGTCATTTTGGCTTGGTTTTCTGTCTTTTTGTTGATATCCACTTCCTGCACAATACAAATGCAAAACAAACATATATTTGGCAGTTTTTGTCTGTTTTTGGTCATTTAAGCTCGCTTTTAGAGGTAAAAGATATGTGTGATTAAGCACTTATCACTTACCATCCACAGACTGATGGTCAGAGTGAGAGAACCATCCAAACCTTAGAGGACATGCTACATGCTTGTGTGATTGATTTTGGGAAAGGTTGGGATAGATACCTACCTTTGGTGAAGTTTTCCTATAACAACAGTTATCACACGACTATTAAAGCTGCACCATTTGAAGCTCTCTACGGACAAAAATGTAGATCGCCTATTTATTGGGCTGAGGTTAGAGACGCTCAGCTCACTGGTCCGAAAATTGTTCATGAAACAACTGGGAAGATCATTAAGTTCAAGAAGCGTATTCAAGTTGCACAATATAGACAGAAGAGCTACGCCGATAGGAGATATAAGCCATTGGATTTTGAGGTTAAAGATAAGGTCATGCTAAAAGTGTCACCGTGGAAAAAGGGTGATACGTTTCGGCAAATAGGGGAAGTTGAACCCTCGCTATATTGGACCTTTCAAGATTCTTGATAAGGTAGGAATGCTTGCGTATCGACTTGAACTCCTAGTGCAATTAATCCGAGTTCATAGCACTTTCACATTTCCAATTTGAAGAAGTGTTTCATAGACGAACCACTAGCTATTTCGTTGGAAGAGATAAAGATTGATGACAAGCTTAATTTTATTGAAGAACCAGTTGAAATTATAGACCGAGAAGTTAAACAGATAAAACAGAGCCGCATTCCAATCGTGAAGATCCGTTGGAATTCGATACGAGGGCCCGAGTTTACTTGGGAGCGCGAAGACCAAATGAAGAAAAAGTACCCTCATCTTTTCGTTAACCTTTCGTCCACATCTTAAGCTTTGAGGACAAAGCTTCTTTAACGGGGGAAGAATTTCATACCTTAAGAATTTCCGGTCATTATTTTAAACTTTTCCGACAATTATTTTTGATTTTTATAAGTTACGTTTAAATCCGGCAGTTTACCAGGAAGTAAACCCGTGTAAATCTGAAAAACATCATCGAACGCGTTCCGACTTCGGATTTTGATAAATTTAGATATTATATGAGTTATTTTATCTTTTCTAAGTGTTTCGTAGTTTACGATCACTCCCGATATTTATTTTTACGCTTTAACGTTTAAATTGCGTTTTTTGCGTTTTTGACCTAACGGAACCCCGGAAACTCGAAATCTTTTCATGTAAACTTTAGTTATCGTCCATCTCATATTATTAAGTGAAAATGTTCATTCATATCCCTCCCCTTATACATATGGATGCCTAAATCTAAACCAAATGCACCATGAGTCTTGAAATTAAATCAAGAGCATCTTATTTGAATTTTCCATGACACATAAGAGTGTCATTCTCATGCACATTTTCTCAAGTTAGACCAAGCCATGTGATATTTACACATCTTGACTTCATTTGACCAACTCAAGACTAACATATGCACATTATATGAACCATGATACAAAAATTTGAACCACATGGTCCTTGTGGCTATGTTTTGGCCGAACCATACACAAACACACTTTTGGTGTGTGTTGGTTGCTTACTTGGTCATATGGTGACTCAAAACCCTAGACCTTATCTTATATAAACCATGTTATACTCATTTTAGGTCATCTCATTCATTTCACAAGTCACCAACAAAATTTTTCTCTCCCTCCTTCCCTTTTGAAGTCCACGGCCAACAACACCCTTATTAGGGTTTCCATATCTTTGATTTCTTGCATAATCCAAGCATTCTAGGTTCATTTCTAAGAACATCTAAGGTGTTTGCATGTATTGGTTCTTTGGTTTAAAGGTTTTCTTCAAGATTCAAGTTAGGGTTTCAAGATTTGTTGTTAGGTTTTTATAGATCTATTATTTTGGGGTATAGATCTAATGATTTTCTTCTTGTTCTTCATTCTTGTAAGTATCTTGGATCTTTCTTTGTGGTTTACTTACATTCTTCTTATATGTTCAAAGATCCATACATCCATATGTTGTGTTTTTATTTTTGAAATATTATAAAACAAGATTTTATAAATAATGATGTTACCTTGTTTTCACTAGTTAAATATTATGTTCTTGGTGAGATGAGAGTTGAATGAGAGTTGCAACAATAGAAATGAAGGGATTAGGTTAGATTTAGGTATGGTTTTGTTGTGGATTAGCTGTGAATGGAGATTAGGCTAGATTATGCACTATTGTGAAGTTTTGGTGGATTTTGGTTGCGTTTTTGACAAAAAGAGCTTGCTGTACCAAATTTGTTTTGGGGTTTTGGTCGACCTAAAAATGTTTTCATTAGGCGTAAAAGTAGCTTTTTGAAGAGTTCGTTTCGAATAGATAGTTTTTTATATATCGCACATTAAAATTGGACTTAAAACGACCAAGTTATAACCAAATGAAACTTAAAATATTTTTCGACAAAACCAAATGAATAGTGTGCTGATGTGAATAGTAAAATGAGTTTTCGGACACTTTTGAACATATTTGGACTTTCTAAACACTAGCAAACCATATAGTAACACATACCTATCGATTAGTATCATTTAAAGACGTCATTAACATATTTTAGGAAAAACGATAAAGTTACTAAAAATAGTAAGTTTGGTAAAAATTTAGCGAAACGGACATAGAAGTTAAGCGATTAAGGCTAGCTAGTGCGTTTTGAGAATATGGGTTTGTTTGTTTGTTTAGTTTTCTACATTAACTGCTTTCTGCTGTTATTTATCTCATCGGATACTGAATACGGAGTATTCATCTCTTTGAATACGGCATATCGATTTTCAAAACCTATATAGCGTATTCTACATCAAACATCAATACGACATACCTAATTTACTAAATCTGGCGTATCGACTGTCTGATACATCAGCAAATTTAATTTCTCGTATTCGATCTTCGCGTTTAGTTTTCTTTCTTCTGGACCTGTCCTACTTACAGTTTTTTGACCCCTTTCAATAGCTAGAATGGAAGAAATTACGATCAAAGAATACTTGGCCATGGAAATGGAATGGTTGGCAAAACAAAGGATGAATTCGTCTTCTAATAAATTTTGGTATTTTGCGAAAGAAGACGAGGAGGAAGATTCTTACGTATTTGACATAAACGAGTTTCCAGCTATCTAATTTCGTGGCAACCTTTCATCAAATTCTGAAGGAACTAACGAATCACTATACTCCACTCTTAATGAAAACTATAATGCTATTACATGTGATTTCTCGCCCGAACTAGATCTCCTTTTAGCATCTAAATCACACATTACTGTTCCCGTTTGCTCTATAGGAACTGTTGAAGAAAAATTTAAGATTGATGTCGAACATTTTAACTTGCTCGAGATCGATGATGACTTGTTCACTTATAATACACCTATTGGGATGGTTTTCAATGAATTTAAACGACAAAGTAGCATGGAGGATGATTTATTCACTTATGAGTTGGGAGTAGTTGAGGATTTTTATTTCCCATGTGTTGAACAATCTTACAATGAAGGGGATCTTAATATTTATGAAGCGCGAGTATGTCACGATGAATGTGAGGAAATATATGCTGAAGCTGTGATTCAAATTAATAAAAGATTGGTGAGACTCATTGACATAACTATAGAGCAATGGCTAGACCTGAAATATGGTGATCATAAAATGGTTGATAAAGATATCAAGGATATTTTGATTTCTACATGGTTAATTAGAAGCTAAAAGAAGTAATTCGATGAGTATATGGAAATAAAAAGGCAGTTAGAGGTATACGGACTTTACATCGACGTGGAATATGATCAAACCAATATTGATTTTGCAGAATGGTTAGCTTCGAAGTTTAGTAATCATAGAATAATGGATTGATACATAAAGAATGCACTCTAGCTTTATTGGGTAAAAGGTGATGATGAAGAGGTATAGACCAATGATAAGCTTTCTAATCTTGAAGAAGAGAATATGGGTGAAGGGAATGAAATTGCTAAAATCTTTAGGATAGAAACAAATATATTCCACTTTGAAACACTTCTATGCAAGGCATTTAAGGAGTTCAGCTATCTTCTCTTAATTGATGTTGATGTGCTCACAGGAGATATACCGGGATTTAAAATGTATGAAGATTATAAGGACACGTGGATCTATGAATGGAATAAATATGTACCCTAGGTTGAAGAAAAGCCATGGTTAGATTATGGGACTTAGAAAGAGCCTACCGATGATATAGATCATGTTTGTAGGCCATTTCATTTCAAAAGTAGACATGTTGAATGGCCCACTTGTAATTGAAAAGAAGATGGAAGTTGTAATGGTGGAGATTTACCAGGGATGATTTGGATGGACAACATGATTCATTTTCAAACTATGAATAGTACGAAGGACTTAAAGATGGTGAATTAAAAAATGAAGCTTTAAAGGATAAACCATCTTAGAAGGGTCATGGGTCCATGAGAATTGGAAAGGAATAAATTTTTGCTCATGGTTGAAACAATGTTTCGGCAATTACCACGAACTCGATTATAAGTTAATGATGTTGCTACAACAATATTGGTGGGGAAAGAAGGGAGACGAAGAAGCAAGTGATGATGATTGGAACTATTGTTCACCCATTGACGAATAGAAGGATTATGAGTATATAACTTACATGGAAACCGATGTCAATTCTAATCTTAACACTTATCTTGATGTTTGTCAAATAATAATACTAGTGTAAGAACAAATAATGATGGTACTATTCAAGCAAATCAAGAATGGTTTAGCGAATGTGAGCTCATGGAAGATGATGGTGATGTCAGTGATTTAGATGACTACTTGTTACCAAGCAATGCTCCTTATTATGTTAATGAAGAAGAAGAGAGGTTCAAGGAAAGAAGGTGTAAATTACTTGGAATACCTTACGTGAAACCACCAACGTGCAGATCAGAAAAGTTCAAAGTAACCAAATACTCATTCGGGCCAGTAGAAGAGTACATTGCTATCAAATAATATGAGTATGACATTTCGGTCCGAACCAAAGAAAACGTGTCTCAAGTCTACCATGACATTTTTCGCAAAGAGGACGAAGGATGGTTCGTGGTACGTACGACATAGAAGCTGGAGCAAGTCTAACTTAAAGACTTTTCTGTAAACAAAAGTGCTTGCCGGGAGACAACTCAGAATGTAATTTCAATTTTGTATCGAGTCTGTCTACCCAGGTTATCGATACGGCGTATCCAATTTGATGGATACGGTGTATTAACCAACCTAGACGTTATCCCTTTTATTTTCTAGTACTTTAAAACTTTATTGTTAGACTTGTCAATACAGCGTATTCATAACTATGAATACATCGTATTTGACCTCTGACACGTATTAGGATTATTTTTCATACAGGCTTCGATACGGCGTATCCTACAACATAGATATGGCGTATCGACTTCCTGTAGAGTTATCGTTTTCGTTTTTACATTTATTTTCTAACCGACATTTATTCAGAGTTGTAATTGCTATGGTTTTCTGAGAATAATACAAGAACATACTGAACAAGAATGAATGAAATTTGTGTTACACATAGTACCTGGAATCTTGTGTGTGTTGTAGTCATGCTAGTATTCAGACGCTTTTTCAACACACATTCTTGCTCATATACTCATAATGGAGGATCATACCGAGCAAATCTCATGGGAGTTTTCTGTTCTAATTCTTTTATTTCTAGTTTTTCATGTTATATTTATACAGCGTGGTTGTTGTATATCTCAAGTTGGGGAAGGAGAATTAAAACACTAAGTGTCCTTATTCACAAATAATATGCCTAATTTGTACTTAAATAAAAAAAAATTAGCATATTTTTATGAGATTATTAGTTGCATGACCCACACACATAACCCTTATTTCCATACATGTAAGGATTAAGCCTATCAACTGTTTCCCCCATTATACAAAAATTCCACAAATATATGAGTGTGCTGGTGATTGTAGTAAACTTTAAAACTTGGCTTGGTATACTATTCGAGACTACAATAATAAGTATTTTGGAGTGACTTGTCCAGATTGGTAAATTTTTAGGATTAAACCAAAAAGCCTATACAAATATTGTGATATTAACTAACCACACTAGTTAGTTAACCCCCGTATAAACCCTTTTGTTTACTCTCATTTTTAGAGTAAGATACCTCTAGAAAAACCTTCTGAGCCATTCCTTTCATTTCTTACACCACAAAAAATTTGTTTTGTTACACCTTTACACCTTAGCCTACCCTCTAGATTAAGTCCTTAATCGGTTGCTAGTTGCTTTTGTGTAAAAGTATGTACTTCCTATGTCCGTGTGCGTATTTCTTATATTTGGTTAGGTCGGGAAATTTCACAATGCAATGAGAATGAGAAAGTAGTAGTTTTCTTTTATTTTCAGTGTGTTTACTACTTTCACTATTATGATCAGAAATAAAATCCAGATTGATCATGCTCATAAAGTGGTGAAATTTTACACCTTTATTTTGTTTTTCGTTTTTAGTTTAAGTTTTAAAAAAATTGAAAAAACAGAAAAATACAAACAAAATGTAAGAGAGAAAAAAAGGAGAGGTTTGTGAGATAATCAGTTCGTCTAAACTTAACCGATTTTATTATTTATGTGATCGGTTATTCGTTGGTCCGTACTATAAACCAACGATGTAATTTTTTTTGTATATTGTTTTTAGTTGGTCACAAAATAAACCAACTATGTATTTTTTTTGTATCAATTGGTTGATATCGACACTATTGTTGTACTATATTATGGATGATTGGGAGTTGGCCGTTATGGGAACGACAACTAGGTTGTTTTTATGGATCACAAGGATCATGATTGAGACATCTTTGAGTCTAATTCGTGTCTACCAAACAATGCGTGATTTTTCGTGTTAAAGCGTGAGTTAGTCAGTGATTTGCATCCTTTTCAGGGTATGGTCAGGAAAGAAGCTAGCAACATTGTTCTTTATTTATTTGGACTTAATCTAACTGTTTTGTTATTTTATTTTACACCAATTATAAATGTTTCCCATGCCTAATCCCTACCATATATCATTCTTCATCTAACCTTTGGTTTGCTCGAATGAGGGAGTGAGCAATCACAAGTGTCGCGGTCATGGATTTGGGCGTGCATTTGTGGTTTTGTCGCCCTTGTTGGTGTATTTCTGTTGGTAAAGATTACTTGATCTTATTCATTAGCTTATTCGAGTTAAAGAGCGAGCAATCACAAGTGTCGCGGTCATGGATTTGGGCTTGCAATTGTGGTTTTGTCGCCTTTTCTAGGAATATTGATATCGATAGAGATTAAAAAGAATGACCAATCCTTAAGCCTTATCATATTTACCCAATTTACCTTTCTAGACTAGTTACTCCTTAGATTTAGTGGTGGAGATGTGTATCCTTGCCAAGCAAATGATAGAATACTCATCACGACCGAGCAATTAAGCGAATTATTAAATGTTACCACATAGATTAGTTTAGTAATTTGAGTGTTTTTATTTTCCTATTTCATGAGGTGTTTGGTTGTGCACTAGTGATTGAATAAAAATGCCTAAAGGAAAAGTCATGGACATTGGTTTAGGAAACATTTTCATAAGATAGATCTAAAGTCTACTTGAGGACAAGTAGGATTCAAATGGGGGGTATTTGATGACATCATCACATTATTAGCATCATTTATCCCAGCTATATTGCTCATTTTACATTACTTTTTGTATGAATTGATACTTAATTGCTTATATTTATGAATTTCAGATATTATCGAGCAATTAGAGAAAGTTAGTGAAAAGTACGCATTTTGGAGCATAAACAAAGAATTCAAGAAAGTTTACTGATTCTGGCAACCAATATGCCGTATCATTCTAGACAAATATGCCGTATCCCAAGAGTTAGACGAATTCGAGACCATTTCCTGACTTTGAAGAATACATCGTATTCACATTAGCAAATACGCCGTATATGATACTTTGGTCAACACCCAGAACAAGCTGGTCAACATCTCAATACGCCGGATTCACATCAGCAAATACGGCGTATCATTGCCCTAACTTCATAAAAGCATCCACAGCAAGAAGAACTAATACGCCGTATCCAACATACCTTATACGCCGTATTCAGAGACGATTGATGAATATTCTAGAATATTATATTCGTGGAGCCCATGCTAAGTCACCCAATACGTCGTATCAAACCTTTTCGATACGGTGTATCGACCTTTTTCCAGAGGTTATAAATAGAAAACCCTAAACTCGGTTTTTAGTATGCAAGTGAAGCCCTAAACCACTAAGTTCGATAATCAGACGATTTTAGAAGCCAAGAAAGTCAACAAAGTGCTTAATATCAATAGGAAAACTCTTGTAATCTTTACACTCTGCTATTAGCGTTCGGTTAGCGTATTGTTTTCATTACTTTAATCGTTCGTCTATGATACTGTGTAATTTTAGGTATCAGCCATGTTTATGATAAATACTACATACAACTTATATACGTGACTCTGCAATTATAGGACTACAAATTTATGCCCCTAGTGCTCCCCTGGTTAAGTGAATGGTAGACTAAGTGGTGACTTAAGATTACAAATAACATTCTGTTTCCTTGCTTTGGATCGTGACAGATCGTAAACTACCAGCATATATATATAACGATTGAACATAAGTGGGTAAATCCTCGATGAGCTAGGTTTCAATATTCACCAATGTTGTCTCCTAGATAGATTATAATCAGTGGTGTAAGTTTATGCGGGTTTAGGTTAATTGTGTCAGGATTAACTGGAATACAAACCTAGAGTTTAGGGAGAAGAACCACCTAGCTTAAGAATGATTTAACACCAACGAAGTAATACAATCATTGCACACATAGACAATAACTACATTTTATTAGATTAAAACATGGTTGATACGTATTCCTTACATTTGTGCTAGACCGCTTCTTTATCGTTTGTTTATCTGCTTGTGTGTGTTAATTGCTTTATTTGTTATCATTTAGTTTAGATTAAACCAAAACTCATGCCAGTATCTTAGGCTAAAACTCCTCCCCCCTTTGCGTTAGTTTAGGTTCAAGTAGTATTAATTAGGATAAATTAGGACTAACATAGATAACTAAAATACTGATAGATTTAAGTATTAATGCTCACTCTTAGTGATCGACACCCTACTTACCAACGAACCTACAACTGATCATGTACACTGCTCGTTAGTGTTTGTTAATAGGTAAAGTCGAAAAAATATACATAGTAAAACTTGATAAATAAATTACCTACACACAACAACACATCAGTCAACATTTTTCCTTTATTATCATTCAACTCCATCTTTCCCAAGGACTTCTAATTCTATCTAGTGAAATGTCCTTGGGAAGATCCCTCTGATTCTGGTTGGATCATTGGACGTATACCTAACTCTAACCACCTTATAACTTCATCGTCATCGTGGATTAGTTGGTTGTTGGGTTTATCGATCGTAACCATAAAACCATTTGAAATCAATCAAAGTGTTTGATATAAATCAAAACGTTTGACACTTTGATTGTTTCATCTTTAAGAAATGCTCCCCCAACACATGTGCATTGATATTCAAAAGTGTTTTCCACATGAAGGGAGGAGCATGCACTTGAGTCATAATGATCACATTTATTAATTGCATATTTTAATCACATTTCCTTATCAAAAATAGCAAAGCTCTTGATATTTTGGATATCAATTGATTAAAATATTTCAAATGGATCTTGGGGAGAAAAATATTATCTGAATTAGCATGCTTATTGAAACGCCCTGTGGAAACTAGAAGGGGGGTTGAATAGTTTTTACCGTTTTAAAATTAAAACTTAGATTGTCGACTTATGTGAACTCAAGAGATATACACAAGTGTATATGATAGCGATGCAATAAGTAAGTAACTAATCTACAAAATATAAACAAGTAAAGATAAGAAAGATCAAACCGATGACACAATGATTTATAGTGGTTCGGCTACGAAGCTCCTCTTCGCCCTACTCCACTCCCCAAGTACCCAACTTGAGAGTTATCTTCACTATGTCAACAAGCTCCCTTTAGGCGGAGAAAACCGTACACGTCGCTTACACTTTTTCCGGTACTAAGCTAAATACCGAGTTCTACTTCGAGATAGAACCAATCTAACACACTATGTATTTTGTGGCCTAAATACTAACCTATCATACACATATGATACACACAACACACAACACAAGATATACAAGATGAATGATTATCACAAACGTGATGACACAACTAAACTATTAACACTTGAAGCTTGACGTCTTCTTGAGTGTTCTTCACTAAAGAGTGGAATGAGTTGATCACTTGTAATGGATTATGTAACAAGTATAATGATCAAAGAATATAAAAGATAAAAGATGTATGTGAAAAATATTTTACAAGAGTTGTCTAAAATGAAGACTTAAGGTTGCTATTTATAGGCAAACCTTTGAAATTCAAATGCTGTCCCAAACAGCTGGACGATGCGACCCACAGATCCACCAACAGCTGGATCCGTGCCTTGTTATGGTGGATCCGTCCGAGGAGCTGGGACAACATTTGTCATTTTATGATTAACCCCAAATCTATACAAAATATTGTTTTGTACTTATTAAAACTAGTTTAATAGATTCTTCTAGAACAAAATATTTCTTATCACCAATAAGGAAAGATTTTCTAGATTTAGGAAGATTTGGAAAGATTGTTTCCACTTATGGTTAATCTTATTTTGTCTTACATGATTAATATAACTAGCTTATAATTAATCATGTGTTAACTTAAATCATTTGATTAGAAAAGGTTTATGCAAAAATGATAATTTTTTTCTGTGATCATTAATCTCTGTTTAATCATGTTATATTCATTCCTAAGTGATTAGTCGGCGTCAAGTAAACTTTCGACTAAATAACTTGTTTACGTAAACTTTTACGTAGTATGACATTATATTTGTTATTATCAAAACATGAAGAACATTAAATATATATATCGTTTTTGCGCGAATATTTCTATTAACAATCTCCCCCTTTTTGATGATGACAAAATATAAACTCATGCTTATTTAAAAGTTACTAAATAAGTATTTAGTAGATGAGTTTATATTTCTTCTCCCCCTTTTTGTTGAAGCAAAAAGTGTTATAGAGGCCTTCCTTGCATGTCTTGTTTTGACGAATGTTAAGTGACTTGGTAACGAATGCAAAGTAAAAAAAATAAAGACTAGATGCAAGTGCTCCCCCTTGGTGTATACTCCCCCTTTCTTGGGGCACCAAGTAATCGAGCTATGGATGCGTTGCTACAAAATAAAGTTAGTAGGCAAGCAAATATATATGTATGACAATTACAAATACACACATATACATTTTACACAATGAACATCCATCGTTAACACAACAAATGAAAATAATGTTAAATCTATTATAAGGGATAAAACATAAAATTTGGCATTAAAGCCATTACATGATAAGCTTAAACTAGAAAATTGAAGAAAACAATTAAAAATCCTAAATCTTGGGATAGAAAACATTTTCCCATATAATCCGAGAGGTAAGGTGAGATGGTTATTCGGCTAATGCGAAAAGTAAGGTGGGTGTGATGAAGAGTCGAGGTGGTGTCGAATGTATGAGAACATGTAGTTGACACGGTTTCGGAGCATTTGGATTTCATGCCTTGTGGTGCTATAACATTGATAAAACATGTTGTGGAGGTGAGGCATGTCATTTGGATGAACAAAATCCAAGATGTTTGGAGGATTAAGAAAATCTTGATTTCCAAGATTTGGTGGTGGATGGTGAATGTCTTCAAGTAGAGGTGCATTTTTGTGGAGGAGAGGTGTGTTGTTGTTAATGTTAACAAACAAAGGTTGGGTTGATAGCAATGGTTTAAATTCGGGTGGTGGATTTGGAAAACCAGGAAGTGGTCGTGAGACGCGTGGTGGTGGAGATGGATTAGAAGGGCCCGGTGGCCAATTATCCATGGTTTGAGCATGGGGATCATTTGGTGACATTTGAAGTGGAGGAAGTTATTGAGGTTATAGTTTTACCGGAATGACAAAATGAAGTTTAGGTGGTGGTGCAACGTGAGTTGGTGTCGGAGACTCACTTGGTGATGATGAAGAGGTGTAAAGTATGCTTTTGCTAGAGATGGATTTTGATGGAGCTTAAGGTGGTGAAAGGGGTTTCTTTCTAGGAGGAGGTGAAGGAGTTCTCTCATTTGGTTGTTCCTCGCTTGAGGATATGAGATTGACATAGTTTGGATACTTGACACTCATTCTCGCGGTTTTTCTTTTGAAGTTTGGTGAATTTGTTCTGGATGAACTAGTCATAGTGATGAACTAGTAAGGTTGTATATGAGGAATATGGTGAAAATGTAAAGAAAATGGTGTTTGAGGATAATGATTATAAGGAGAAAGTGGTGATATGAATTGTATACTGGTTCTTGTATTATATGGAGAACATGTTGTATCCTAAGGTTTAAGATCCCACATAGTATCATATAGCATGGTTATAAGATAAAGTAGAAAAAGTTAAAAATCAAGAAAAATTGAATTTTGGCGCCTAGACTGAGGGAGCCACAGATCCACCAAAACCATATACGGGTCTACCATATGGTGGATCTGTGGGTCGCACCATTCAACAAAAACAACCAGAACATCAATTTTCACCCAAAACACAAAGCAAATTATCATGCAAGCATCATTATCTTCTACCAAATGTCATTAATACGATAACAATATCCATAAAACATAGCATATCAAAGTGATTGATTCAGATTCAAGCATGCAGATATAAGTAAATAAGTCAATAATTTAGAGATACGATAATTATACATCTAAATTGTCTCATAAACAAATCTTCCTTCACTGACATCCCTTCTTCAACAACCTTGCAAAGTTGTGCAACACTCGACCCAAGTTTTTAAACATCCCTCTTGTCTCCCTTTACTCCTTGGACATGTTATGATCGTCCTTAAGAGCTCTACTATATAACCTAGGGGAAAGTTTGGTGCTAAGAAATTCTCCATTATCAGAGGGTGGTGACTCGGTTGAGGATGAGGTGCTCAATTGAGTCTATTTAGATTTTCCTACATTCCTAGTTCTTTTAGGTGGAGGCTTCTTGGGTTGTTTTGCCTTAAGTGAGGATATTTTCCTAGGGACAAGTTTGTAATGTTCATCAAATGAACCTTGTGACATGTTTGCTTTAAGGTTCTTAAAGAGATGAGTTAAGATCATGCCATATGGTAGAACTTTGTCTTGTCTATCCCTAAAGAAATACATCCTCCTAATGATAAAGTAGGCAAGGTTGAAGGGTTGTCTATTTTCTAGGAAATACAACATCAAAGCAATAACTGCTTGAGTGTGGTCTCTATTTCCTATGGCGGAATAGACATTTTCCCTAGTGATAAGTTCACAAGGTCTAAGGTGATCAAAGAGCTCATTTGTTTTGATTTGGTTTGGCAATTTGTGGATGGTGTTTCCCTCTTTGTCTATCTTTTCATGAACGGTTCTTCTATGGATTAGGTTTTGGATATCATCAAGAGCAGGAAGACGTGAGTTGTAAGGTTCAATTTGCTCTAGGGTTTTCTCAAGTTCATCAAGACTCCATGCATCAGAGTAGATACAAATGCCTTGATTAGGGAGATAGGTAAGCTCGGCAAATTGAGTGTGGGAGAGGTTGAAATGATGATTGTTGATAACGAATTGGATTAAGAAATGGTTGTTGGAGTCTCTTTCCAGCTTAAGAGTTTTGTAAAACTCAAAGATAAACCTAGGACAAATTTGCTCATCTAGAGATAGCAAGCAATCAAAACATATGGCGGTAAACTTGGCCACTGAATCATCACTAAGGTCATTGTAGAAAGATGGGTCAATGGTTCTCTCTTCATGAACATATCTACTTTCTAAAGTCCTATAGATATCCCTAAGTGTATCAGACATGTTGGGATCACTGTAGAATTTTGGAGCATAGACCCGTGTTTTCTTGTAGTCTTGTTGGTATTCGCTTGGCATTTTGGTATCTATGTGATGTATAGTGATTTCAATGAGAAATTATGATAATGACTCGATAAGTGAAAAATACAATGTAAGTGTGTCTATATAGACTTGATGTGGGTGCGCCGTTTGCTTGACTCAAACAACAAGAGAAAAATAGTATTAATACTAGTAGTAAGCAAACCTTAGTGCACAACCTATGTTTGATATTGCTCTAGATGAATGAAACAAAAAATGCTTATGAATTAAGCATATCGTATATACATTCATGAGACTTAATGCATGAAGAAAAATGTTTTTGCGTTGTATTAACAATGTAGTTAAACAACCCTTGTTTTGAAAGGTTCTTAGAAGTGAAGTTTCAAAAATCATAACTTGGGGTTTTTGGCGAAAAATTAGTTTTGCCGAATCGCTTCAATTATGCTTTCTAAGTGTTATAATAGTTATACATTGCTAAATCTTAGTTCTAATTGTGCGAAAATAGTATGAAAAATTAAAATCCCCAAATTATTTAATTTAAAAAAATCAAAGCCCTATACACAAAATTAAGAAGAAAATAAGATGAAATCACTTACAATAGTTGTTATAGATTGATGATTTGTTGATGATCTTGTAGATTAATTTCTCCAACTGCCGATTTGTGTTGTGTTTGTTTGAGGGTTTTAGTGTTTGAGTTCGTGGGTGTGTTTGTATAATAATAGTTGTGGTCCTAATTTGTTTAAAATCTATTATTTACCCGCGATCTAAGATTCACGGATCCACCTAAATAACGCACGAATCTCCATATGGTGGATCTGTGGTCCGCATGTCTCCAAAAATACAGACATAGTTGATTTTTGAGCAAATTGAGATATGGTGTTGTGTTTTTAGTAATTGGAGTGTGTTATACTTACTATTAGGAGTATGTGATATAATTTTCGAAGTCGACGTCCAAGTTTTGAGTGAACTGTGCAACTTGTCGTGAATTTCCCAATGGAATTTCAACGTAGTCAATCCTACTAGGAAAGTGTTATCTTTTAGCATAAGCTTTGACCATTACTAATAACACAATAATTTATGAACATTTAGACTTAACAAAACATCGTAAACACAAGTGTGAGTTGTAATTCAATGATTGTACTTTTTGTCTTTTTCAATCGATATCATATATTCATGTATTGACCATACATGTAGACTTTGAAAATATCTATGGTCATTTTATTGATATATTCTTTATCTAGTAAAATTTTAATCTCGATTATGTTCATTAAAGGAAGTTTTGTAATTGGAACTAGTAATGAGAATTATCATCTTTTGAATAATGAATAATTTCTTCATTAGAGTTTCCGCTTACGATTATTTTTGGGATGATGAAGGATCACTATCCATGATAAGTTCCATCATTCCTAATCCTAATTTTAAATAATTAAATACTTCACGTTTCAAAGGCTTAGTAAAGATATCGGCTATATTATATTTGGATGCAACTTTCTCGATAGAGATATTGCCCTTTTGGATGTTATCGCGTAGAAAGTGGTGACGGATTTCTATATGTTTAGTTCTAGAGTGTTGTACAGGGTTTTTACTTAAGTCGATAGCGCCTTTATTGTCGCACATAATCAGAACTTCGTCGAGGCGTATACCGTAGTCGATGAGAGCTTGTTTCATCTATAGTGCTTGCTGACATGCCTTTTCGGCGGAGACGTATTCAGATTCAGTCGTGGAGATAGCAAGGGCTGTTTGTTTCTTAGCTAACCAAGATGTTAAACAACATCCCATAAACGTACAAATGCCACTAGTGCTTTTGTGATCAATGTAATCGCTGTTGGTTCCTTTCAGATACCAGAATCCTAAGTGACTAGTTCCTCTACTATACCTAAATAAACGCTTAACGACTTCTAAATGGGTATTAGGATTTTTTTTGGAAACGAGCACATAAGCAAACACTAAACATAGTATCGAGCCTATTTGCAGTTAAATAAAGTAAACTACCAATCATAACTCGATATTTAGAGCTACCCACAGAGTCGGCTTCATCATCCTTAGTGAGCTTGATCTTCGTTGACATTGGCGTCTTGGTTGGTTTGGAATCTTCCAACCCGAACTTCTTTAACATCTCCTTGATGTACTTGGATTGATTGAAAAATATTTCGTCTTCTATTTGTTTGATTTTAAGACCCAAGAAGAAGTTCAACTCCCCCATCATACTCATCTCAAACTCGTCGTGCATGATTTTTGCAAAATCATCACACAAGATTTGACTTGTAGAACCAAATATAATGTCGTCGACATATATTTGAACAATGATAAGATGTGATTTTGATTTCTTAGTAAAAAGTGTATTATCGACCATTCCTATTGAATACTCATGTTTTATAAAAACTGCTCTTTGTCTATCATACCAAGCTTTGGGGGCTTGCTTAAGACCATACAAAGCCTTTTTAAGTTTATAAACATAGTTTGGTTTTTGAAAATCAATAAACCCCGAAGGTTGAGCAACGTAAACCTCTTCGTTTATAAAACCATTTAGAAAAGCACTTTTATATCCATTTGATATAATTTAAAATCATATGCACAAGCAATAGCAAGAAGTATTCTAATCGACTCTAATCTAGCTACCGAAGCATATGTTTCATCATAATTTATACCTTCTTGTTGATTATATCTTTGTGCTACTAATCTAGCCTAATTTCTATATACTATACCGTTTTCATCTAATTTATTTCTAAAGACCCATTTTGTTCTTATGATGGATTGACATATAGGTAAAAGGACTAATTCCCAAACATCATTAGCTACAAATTGATTTAGTTCTTCTTGCATACCTATAACCTAACTTTCATCTTTTAATGCTTCATTGACATTTTTGGGTTCCACTGTAGATAGAAAACAAAAGAAATTACTATGATTTTTGCGTTGTATTAACTATGTAGTTAAACAACCCTTGTTTTGAAAGGTTCTTAGAGGTGAAGTTTCAAAAATCATGACTTGGTGTTTTTGGCGAAAAAGGATTTTTGCCGAATCGCTTCAATTATGCTTTCTAAGTGTCATAATAGTTATACATTGCTATATCTTTGTTCTAATTATGCGAAAATAGTATGAAAAATTAAAATCCCCAAATTATTTAATTTATGCAAAATTAAAACCCTAGACACAAAATTAAGAAGAAATAAGATGAAATCACTTATAATAGTTGTTATAGATTGATGATTTGTTAATGATCTTGTAGATTAATTGCTCCAATTGTTGATTTGTGTTATGTTTGTTTTAGGGTTTTAGTATTTGAGTTTGTGGGTGAGTTTGTATAATAATAGTTCTGGTCCTAATTTGTTTAAAATCTGTTATTTACCCGCTATCTGTAACGCACGGATCCACCTAAATAATGCACGGATCTCCATATGGTGGATCCGTGATCCGCAGGTGTCCATAAATATGGACAGAGTTGATTTTTAAGCAAATTGAGATATGGTGTTGTGATTTTGGCAATTAGAGTGTGTTATACATACTATTAGGAGTATATGATATAATTTTCAGAGTCGATGTCCAAGTTTTGAGTGAACCGCGCAACTTGTCGTGAATTTCCTAATGGAAATTCAACGTAGTTGATCCTACTAAGAGTGTGTTATCTTTTAGCATAAGTTTGACCATTACTAATAACACAATCATTTATGAACATTTAGACTTAACAAAACATCGTCAACACAAGTGTGAGTTGCCATTCAATGATTGTTCTTTTCGTCCTTTTCAATCGATTTTGTAATTTTCATGTATTGACCATATGTGTAGATTTTAGAAAATATCTATGGTCATTTTATTGATATTTTCTTTATCTAGTAAAATTATAATCTCAATTATGTTCATGATCAGAAATTTTGTAATTGGAAGTTGTAATAAGAATTAACATCTTTTGAATAATGATTAATTACTACATTAAATTTCTGTTTACAATTATTTTTGAGATGATGGAGAATCACTATCCATGATAAGTTCTATCATTCTTAAGCCTAATCTTAAATAATTACATACTTAACCTTTTAAAGGCTTAGTAAATATATCGGCTATATTATCTTTGGATGCAACTTTCTCGATAGAGATATTGCCCTTTTGGACGTTATCGCGTAAAAGTGGAGACGGATTTCTATATGTTTAGTTTTAGAGTGTTGTACGGGGTTTTTATTTAAGTCGATAGCGCCTTTTTGTCGCACATAATTGGACCATCGTCGAGGCGTATGCCATAGTCGATGAGAGCTTGTTTCATCCATAGTGCTTGTTGACATGCCTTTCCAGCGTAGACGTATTTGGCTTCGGTCATGGAGATAGCAAGGGATGTTTGTTTCTTAGCGAACCAAGATGTTAAACAACATCCCATGAACGTACAAACGCAACTAGTGCTTTTGCGATCAATGTAATCGCCCGCGTGGTCGGAGTCAGCATAAACTACAGTTTCTATTCTGGTTTCTTTCGGATACCATAATCCTAAGTG
>BQNB010070124.1:0-30261 GCA_026074375.1 Tanacetum coccineum
CAGAAATAAGCAGAAAAATAAGCAGAATAAGCAATTATAAGCTGAAATGCAATTTTAAGCTACTAAATGTGAAGAGAGAACTTACAACTGCCTTTGCACAAAACAAGGCTTATAAATGCTCTTTTGAGCTATCAACAAGCTCCAGCTTATCCTAGGATAAGCTGGTGGGGTCCTAGAAGCCCATCCCTTATTGGCTTCCCTTCCATAATAAGCTGTGGTGAATTTGATTGTGGACTTTGAATCTAAGCTTTTGAAAGCTTAGTTGAGTAATTAGCTAGCTTAAAAGTAGATATAACAGCTGATTGAGAGCTTATTAGAACAATTGAAAGCTTATTTAAACCATTACATGTTAAGTGAAAACAAATTAAATCACAAGATTTAAAAGTGAACTACAATTTTATTAATAAAACTGAATTACAATGCTTCAAAAAGAGATTACAAATATTTAAAATGACATTAAAGCTAAAAATTACAATAAGCTATGTTTACACTAAGGCTACACTAAATTAAGCTAGATATATAAACTGTCGATGTGAGTGAGGATGGACTTGTATTTATAGCCAGAGATAGATGCTTTTAGGTTTACAAGTTTGTTAGACGCTCCTCTTGATCTTGATCGTCCATTCTTCCTAATCATTGGATACCTCCTTTTAACCCTTGGATCAAAGTGTGAGCACACGGATCGCCAAGCTGGCACTCCCACTTCTTTGGAGCCTGTGTGTTTTATTTGCACTAGTTTTAGTGTAAAATATCCATTTGGAGTGTTTTTCCTTGAGCCCACGTGTCATTCCCCTTGTCATAGCTAACCAATCATGAGCTCTTATGATGTTTTAAGGCTAAGCTGTAAGCTTGGTACTCGAATCTTTGTTCCACATCATTAATTGAATTTTACCCTTTGTTTTTGATGCAGGGTTAAATAGAGAAGATGGTGAATAGTGAAAACGGATTTTCCCGCCTTCTTTTCTTTTCTTATTTGTTGTTTGACCGAGGGTGCGGGTTTGACTTGGCTTGTACAAAAGAGTTTGGGCCCAGGTTATTATTTGGGCTTGGGCTTGGGATATAAGGGATTTGTTATAAAGGGTTAACGACCGTTAGCCTTTATAATAAAAAGACTAACGGTGTTAGGGTTTTAAGGACTTTTGGTGAAAGTTGTTTGACATTAAGGGGCTATTTTTGGAGATTTGAGGGTTTTGTCTTTTAGTGGGTTGACCAAGGGTTGACCGAGGTTGACTTTGTTGACCTTTGCTAGAAACTTTCCGGCTCTTGTGTACTCTATCCGTTCCCGTGTTTGTGTTTGTCCGGTTTTGACCGTTTTTCTTGTGATTTTTGCATTATTCGTACCTACACATCACAAATGACAAAACAAACAATATACAAGCATAATTTGCACAATTTGTTCATTTTAAGGCCATTTTTGGTATACAAAAGATATGTGATTTCTCACATATCAGAACTCAACTGCCTAAACATAGTATTTGTCATTACACTTTCACGCATAGTTGTTACAATACCTAATTTTTAATCTAAGGAACAGTCATTTGGTAATTCGATGAAATGTTTAGCCTAATTATAGTGACATACACTAATTGGTAGCCTACTGCGTGTTTATAGACTCGTAAATAGGAAAAGGGCCATCGTGGCGGCAACCTTATTAGGCTTGCAGCCATTTTGCTTTGTTTGATCCTTGCGTTCTTTAGAACACGGCTTCCTAAACTTAGTATTTGTCATTACACTTTCACGCATAGTTGTTACAGTACCTAATTTTTTAATCTAAGGAACAATAATTTGGTAATTTGTTAGAATGTTTAGCCTAACTGTAGTGACCATACACTAATTGGTGGCCTGGTGCATGTTTGTAAACCCGTAAATAGGAAAAGGGTTATTGTGGCGGGGCAGCCTTATTAGGCTTGCACCCATGAGGCACATGTACCATTTTCCAAAGTTTGGTGTGGCATCGGTTTGTAGCCATGTTTGATGATTGTTCTTGTTGTTGTTCCCCTTAAGTTAGTTACCAATAACTATGAAGTTAAGATAAAACTAACTCATGGCTTGTAAGTAATGTAATGAAAAATAGTTTTGATTAATATAAAGATAAGCAAGTAAAGACTCAAAACTATTTTCAACGTTTAATTCTTATAAAAATCTTATTAAGAATTATACCACATTGTTTGTGGAACAACCATGGGGATTGAATGACAGTGTGTATGTGTGTGATCTCCTCACTAACAACTTAGCATAAATCAAAGATTTATGCTAAGTTGACAACTATGATAACCAACTGAACTTGTTCAGGGACTTAGTTGATTTGGAGGAGTAGGTGTTTATGAATGTTACAACATTGAGTGCACAAACTTAACCTACTCTTTTACAAGGTTCTCTATTTATAGTGCTAAGGTAGGGTCATACCCACATGGGTGATAAGTGCGTGTCCCAAGGTTGATTGGACAAGTATATTTGTACAGTTTGTCTTTATTACAATTCTAATATAGGAATGAGACAAACACACTTTTTAAGGTCATTGATGACACTGACCTTGTCTTCATACCCCATTCAGGATAGTTTGAATTCAGGTGGATAAGTACTTGAACTTATCCATTCAAACTTATCCCACCTATTCTTCAAACTCTTGTCTTCATAGTCTTCTACTAGTTGAGGAGATCGTATGGGGTTCAGTGAGTCTATTACCATAACTCACTGAACCCATTACCTTTTTCTTTGGCTTAGGGACTTCGTTTACTGAGTGCCGCCTCACTGAATGGTTGAGCCTTTCTCATAGACTCAGGTTGAGCACTTAAAGGTAACTCATTGAATAACTGTTTATTCAGTGATCTTGCTAATGTTAAAGGTTATCTAACACTTAGGATAATTTCAATTCAAATCTAATTGAATGATCATTGGACACTGAATTGGCCTAATAATCTCCCTCTATTTGGATATAAATATAGCCTAAGTGTTTTTTAGTGTAAGTGAGTAAATACAACTTCTTCTTATAATGAATCTAGAAAGCAAGTAAGGGATATTGATAACTTAAAATACTTCATTAACTAGGGATACAAGGCTGATGACATCAAATAACATCTATTTTATAACATCATTTATCCCATGTAATTAACCCATTTTGTATAATTATTGCAAAGAATTGTTACTTAATCGTTTGTATTTGAGAATTGCAGTAATTATGGAGTACTTGGTGAAGATTAACTAAAAGGCACGCATTCTGGAGCTTAAACAAAGATATTTTGAAGATTACTGTTCTGACGACCAATACGCCGTATCCATCAAGGAAGATACGGCGTATCTGTGCCTGCACTCACCAAAGACCACGAAGGAAACAAGATCCAATACGCCGTATCCAGAAGAAGGCAATACGCCGTATTCAAGCTATATAGATATAAAATATTCTGGAAGATATCAAACGTAGTCCCTACTCCAAGAAACCCCCGATACGCCATATCCAAGACTTTAGATACGCCATATCGACCATATACCAGACCCCATAAATAGAAAACTCAAAAACGAGTTTTAAGTGTGCTAAATCGTATTCTCGATACTTAAACCATAAAAGTCGATTTTCAGAGGAGGAAAAGAGCAGAAGAGGTCGATCAACGTGATTAATTCCATAGGAGACAACATGTAATTTCTTATACTCTTGTAATCGTTCAGTTTTTGGTATCATTCGTTAACTCGGTTAGTTTACCTTGGCTAAATAATTACTTTTGTATTGATTATGACGTTTGAAGGCTAATACCTTCGGGTATTAGCCATAATTATGAAGATCTTAATGTTTGGTTTGTTTATCTTGATTCCTTAGTTTATCATTGATTATTGATTATGTTTATCACATGATACTTGTTTATGTGCTTTAATATGCTACATATCATTCAACCGGATCTAGTGATATGGACCAAGTAATCTAGATGCCGGGATAGCTCTCTATATAGTAATGCGTATAGGTGGAACAAATAAGATTACTAATAACGTCTTGTTTGCCTTGATCAAACTAGTTAGACTACCATAGGTGGTGGCGTAGTACTAACAGATAACATTTTGATTCCTTAGTATAGAGTGGATTGTGGACTACCACCTAATACAAATTACCGTTAAGAAGTAAATGGGTAAAGTCTCGAGGAGCTAGGGTTCGTACAACATACTCCGTGTTGTCCTCTAGATGAATTATAATTAATAAACAGGATGCTTTATGCGGATGCGTTTAATTGTGACAGAATTCTACGTGTCTAGGTCTTAGGAAGAAGTAACGCCTAAGTCTTAAGAATGATATGCCGCCTCGAGATAAGTAATCATTGCACTAAATAAACAAACCAATGTTCTGATTGGATTAATAATGGTTAATACAGTTTTCTTATATTCGGCTCAACCGCTCTTTTATCTTCTGTTAATTTGCTTGCGTGTGTTTTAGTGTCTTGAATTGATTTTAGTCACCACCACACATGTTCCAGTCTCTCAGATTGAAAACCCCCCTTATCCATTAGATTTAGGATTAACATAGGTTTAGCATAGGTTTAGCATAGATTAGACTAACTTAGATTAGAAAACCAAAGTATTAATAAATTGAAAGTGTTTCTCGCTCTTAGTGATCGACACCCTACTTACCACGAAACTACCACCGACCGGGTACACTGCCTGTTAAAGTGTTGTTTTTAGTTAAGTCGGAAAAATATAAATTTAAAACTTGAATCATAATTTACAACCACACAACGACACATCAAGTTTTTGGCGCCGTTGTCAGGGAGTGAAAATTAATCTTGATTTTTATTTTATATTTTGGTTTTTAACATTAGATTAGATTTAACCTTTAGGATTAGTGTAATTTAGATTAGTGTATAATTTTGTATATTTTGTATATTTGCTTGTATATTTGTGCGTTTAATTGTTTGCGTGTTCTAATTGTTTTCTCTAATACACTCTTCTGGTCGATAACCTGATACGGTGTATCCACTTCCATTGGATACGGCGTATCTAACTTTCTGTCCAATACAGCGTATTCTCTCAACAGATTAATACGGCGTATTCACTTCAATTGAATACGGCGTATCGATCATCTGAAACAAAAGCTGAATTTTCGTGTTTGATTTCATGCTTAATTTTTTTTATCTTTCTTCAGAACAAATCCTGCTGATATGTTTACATTTGTGACAGGTCATACATATCAGAGCTAGTTGATTGAAGAAGAGATGACAGACAAAGAAGCAAAATCAACAACGAGAAAAATCATGGCTAATGACCAAGCAGATTACTATTCAGGGATTACAAGCATTACGGTCAATGGAAAGAACGCCTATGAGCTGAAAGGAAAATTCCTGGATGATTTGCATAAAAATGCCTTTAGTGGAACTAATGGGGAAGACGCGGTCGAGCATATTGAATAATTTCTAAAAATTGTTGATCCAATTGATTTACCGAATGTGAATCAGGATAAACTTAGAGTTGTTGTTTTTCCAGTCTCATTGGTTGGAGATGCATGGAGATGGTTTGATGGAATTAAAGGATCAATCACTAGTTGGGTCGATTTAACTGCTAAATTTTTTAGAAAATACTACCCGCCTTCCCGCACTAGCAAAATTATCACCCCCATGATTAAGTAGGACCCCACTAACGAAAAGTTCAAAAACTGGTTGGCCTTAAAGTTTATGAATTATAAGACAATGGATATATTCACTAAAGGAGCACTGTAGGACTACTGGAAATTAGGAAACCACGAAATTGAGCCAACGAATGATGAAACTTCCAATCTTGAGGAAACTAATCACGATAATGAACAAGAAATTGGTGAAATTTCTAGAATTGAAACAAACTTGTTCGATTATGAAACACCGTTATGCGAAAAATTCAAAGAGTTCAATTACCTAGACCCGGATGTCTTCACTAAAGATATTGAGGGATTCAAGACTTATGACGAATACAATGATGATTGGAACAAAAACGTGCCATGGGTAAACGAAAAACCATGGACTGACACTGGAGTATGGACTGAACCCGCTCCAGTTGTGCAATGTTGTAAGCCATTTAATTATAAAAGTGGGTATTCAAAGTGGCCTACCTGTAGCTGGAGAGAAGATGGATATTGTAATGGAGGAAACTTGCCAAAAGCTTACATAGTAGGAAACATGCTCCGTTACCAAGATTTAGAATGGTATGAGGCTTTGAAGGATAGCGAGCTGAAAGAAGAAGCTTTAAGAAATACGGCTATCATGGAAGGATTAATCAATGATGATATGGAATCGAATAATGAAGTTTGGAAAAGTTGGGACGACTTTGAAATGCAAACGGTGGATCGTAATGAATGGGAATATGAGAATGAACATGAAGATGAGGAAAGATATGATTTATGTGGTAATGCAACTCATGAGTTGTCGGTTTGCATTATAAGAAGATTCGAGATGATCAAGTATTCATTCGGATAAGATGAAGAGTATCTTGCGGTTAAAGAAGATGAATATGAAGATTCAACGAGTACAAGCAAAGATGCATGCCGAGCATACCAAGAAATCTTTCGCATGATGGACGAAGGATGGATGGTAACAAGGATAGAGTAAAGAAGTTAAAGAAAAAGTCTAACTAAAAGCTAGCTGAAAGAAAAGTGCTTCCCGGGAGACAACCCGGATGGTTATTTATTTTTATCGAGTCTGTCTTCCCAGACATCAATACGGCATATCCACTCTATACCATACGGCGTATTAAATATCTGGACGTCATCAGTCCTTTATTTTTACGCACTTTAAAAACATTATTGTCAGTTCTGTCAATACGGCGTATTCAACATACTGAGTCATATTTAGACACTTTTTACAGGTTTCTCGATACGACGTATTCCAGTTTATGGATACGGCGTATTAGTCTCTGGTATAGTTTTGTTTAGCTTATTTAAATTAACTATAGATACCCGAAATAGGATTTCGTATGTTTTTCCTATAATTTACACAGGACCTCGCTGCAAAGAAATCGACAAAGTTGGTGAAGTATCAATCATCTAGAATCCTATGTGTGATTGTAGTCATGCTGGAATACAAACGCATTTACAACACACATCCTTGCTCATAAACTCAACTTGGAGAATCTACCGAGCAAAATATCAGGGGAGTTTCTCATTCTAATTCTTTTAAATTCCCGTTTTTAATGTTTTATCTATACAACGAGGACGTTGTATAATTCAAGTGGGGGGATGGGAATTAAAATGTATACTTGTCCTATTTTTCACACTAAAATGCTTAAATTATGCTCAAATTTAAAAAAATTTCGAGCATACTTTTGAGAAATTACTTGATACATAACCCGCACACAATAACCCTTGTTAGATATTGTGAGGATTTAACCTTATCATGTTTACCCAAATTCCACAAAATATGAGTGTGACGGTGATGTTGTAGACTTTAGAACTTAGCTTGGTATATCTATTCGAGACCACAATAATGAGTACTATGGATTTAGATGGAGTAACTTGTTTAAATTGGTAAAGTTCTAGGATTACACCCAAAAAGCCTATGCATGTTGTTTATTAACTAACTACACTGGTTAATTAAATCCCCATATAAACCCTTTGTGTACTCTCATCTTAAGAGTAAGATACCCCTAGAAAAACCAATAGAGTCAATCCTTTAGGAATAACACCAACTATCTGTTTTGTTACACCTTTACACCTTAGCCTACCCTATTAGATTAAGTCCATTTATCAGTTGCTAGTTGCTTAAAGTGTAAAGTATGTATTTCCTGAGTCTTGTGTCAATTTTCTATCTTTGGTACGATTGGGAAGAAATTTGCACATTGCAAATGGGAATGTATAAAGTAGTTAAAACTCATGTATTTTTACTACCAACACAATTATTGGTACGTTCGAAGAATGAAGAATTATCGAAGGAATTATCCGGAGTTATTATGATCGTGAAGATGGTGAAGTTACATCGAGTTTCGTAGTATAGTGTAGTGAAAAAAAAATCAAAAAAATTAGAAAAATCGCAACAAAAAAGAGAGGGGAAAGTTTGAAGATAATCGTTTCGCAAAATCTTAGACCGAAGGAATTATATAAAGGATCGATTATTCGTTGATACATCTTATAAGTCAACGATGTAGAGTATTGTATAAAGTGGTAGATATCGCCACTTGTTTTGTAAAGTATGTAAAGTATGAGATGATTGCGAAGTTGACCGTTATGGGAACGCCAACTTAGGTTGTTGCTTTTGATCTATGATCAAGACGTTTGTAAATAGTTGTGTCTTTATCATGGTAATGGTCGGGAAAAAGTGTCTAGCAACTTATAACTTGGACCTAGTCTATTTGTTTCGTAATTTTTGTTTAACAACAATTTATTTCCCTTTCCTAATCATTAACCATGGGTTTTACGCGAATAAGGATGTGTACGAGCATGCATGTCTATTCTGTCGTTACGGCCATGTATGCATGTCTCAGCTACCTTGTTGGTTTATTACTATTGGTGAAAGTTAGAATATCCCTACCCTATACCATTCTTCATCCTAACCCTTGGTTAAACTCGAATGAGGATGTGATCGAACACACATGTCTATTATGTCGTTACGGCCATGTATGTGTGCTTCATCTGCCTTGTTGGTGCGGTACTTTTGGTGAAAGATTGTAAAATGATCAACCCTAAGCCTTATAATAAAAACCCATTTTACCTTTATAAACTTGTTACTCCTTAGCTCTAGTGGTGGAGATGTGTATCCTTGCCAAGCCTATGCTAGAATACTCGTCACAACTGAGCAATTGAGCGAATTAGTTACATGTTATCACATAAATTAGTTGAGTGATTTGAGTGTTTTCATCTTCCTATTTCGTGAGGTGTTTGGTTGTGTACTTCTAATAGATCAAATAAATGCTTAAACGGGAAAATCCTTAGGGATACATTTTCATAAACTTCTAAAGGCTACTTGAGGACAAGTAGGATTCAAGTGGGGGGATATTTGATGACATCAAATAATGTCTATTTTATAGCATCATTTATCCCATGTAATTTACCCATTTTGTATAATTATTGCAAAGAATTGTTACTTAATCATTTGTATTTGAGAATTGCAGTAATTATGGAGTACTTGGTGAAGATTAACTAAAAGGCACTTATTCTAGAGCTTAAACGAATATATTTTGCAGATTACTATTCTAACAACCAATACACCGTATCCATCAAGGAAGATACAACGTATCTGTGCCTGCACTCACCAAAGACCACGAAGAGAAGAAGATCTAATACGCCGTATCCAGAAGAAGGCAATACGCCGTATTCAAGCTATATAGAAATAAAATATTCTGGAAGATATCAAACATGGTCTCTACTCTAAGAAACCCCTGATATGCCGTATCCAAGACTTTAGATACGCCGTATCAACCATATACCAGACCCCAAAAATAGAAAACTTAAAAACGAGTTTTAAGTGCGCTAAATCATATTCTCGATACCTAAACTATAAAAGTCAATTTTTAGAGGAGAAAAAGAGCAGAAGAGGTCGAGCAACATGATTAATTCCATAGGAGACAACGTGTAATTTCTTATACTCTTGTAATCGTTCAGTTTTTAGTATCATTCGTTAACTCGGTTAGTTTAACTTGGCTAAATAATTACTTTTGTATTGATTATAACGTTTAGAGGCTAATACCTTCGGATATTAGCCATTTTTTTGAAGATCTTAATGTTTGGTTTGTTTATCTCGATTCCTTAATTTATTATTGATTATTGATTATGTTTATCACATGATACTTGTTTATGTGCTTTAATATGCGACCTATCATTTATCTGGATCTAGTGATACGGACCAAGTAATCTAGATGTCGGGATAGCTCTCCATATAGTAATGCATATATGTGGAACAAATAGGATCACTAATAAAATCCTGCTTGCCTTGATCGAACTAGTTAGACTACCATAGGTGGTGGCGTATTACTAACAGATAACGTTCTGATTCCTTGGTATAGAGTGGATTGTAGACTACCACCTAATAAAAATTAGCGTTAAGCAGTAAATGGGTAAAGTCTCGATGAGCTAGGGTTAGTACAACATACTCTGTATTGTCTTCTAGATGAATTATAATTAATAAACAGGATGCTTTATGCGGATGCGTTTAATTGTGACAGAATTCTACGTGTCTAAGTCTTAGGAAGAAGTAATGCCTAAGTCTTAAGAATGATATGCCGCCTCGAGATAAGTAATCATTGCACTAAATAAATAAACCAACATTCTGATTGGATTAATAATGGTTAATACAATTTTCTTATATTTGGATCAACTGTTCTTTTATCTTCTGTTAATTTTCTTACATGTGTTTTAGTGTCTTGAATTGATTTTAGTCACCACGAAACATGTGTCAGTCTCTCAGACTGAAAACCCCTCCTTATCCATTAGATTTAGGATCAACATAGGTTTAGCATAGATTAGACTAACTTAGATTAGAAAACCAAAGTATTAATAAATTGAAAGTGTTTCTCGCTCTTAGTGATCGACACCCTACTTACCACGAAACTACCACCGACTGGGTACACAACCCGTTAAAGTGTTGTTTTTGGTTAAGTCGGCAAAATATAAATTTAAAACTTAAATCATAATTTACAACCACACAACGACACATCAAAGGCTCTATCGGTCTATTACAAAAAAGAAACATAAAATACAAAAGTACTTAATTAAATGAGCATCTAATAGCTTCCAGCTTGACTTTCTTTGACTTGAGCTTCTCTCTATCATGGTGTGCATCAATCATTTGTCTTTGTAGTACATAAAATCTTTGGTTATTAAGATTGTTCACATTTCCAGCCATTACCAAATAACCCAACAGAGTTTCAACTTCTACCTTATGAATGGCACTTACCCTTTGGAAGGCATGTTCATCAAGAGCATCAGTAAAGAAGATCACATGCTCAGGAGTTTCAACTACTTTGTTGTTCACAAATGGGATTCCTTTAGGAAGAATTTTGTTGCATTCAAGACCAGCTATACGAACTTCGGGCTCCAACTTAATTTCTTTTCATTTTCTACATGATGATAGGGAAGGAGTTTGTTCAGTAGGAGGAAGGGTTGGACTAATTCTAATTTCAACAGGAATCATGTCATACTTTTTTCTCAGGGATGTCATTAGTTTACCAACCACTTTATTCTTCTTTTTGGGATAATGACACTCAGTTCATCCCATTCAGTTATACCAAAATACCAAACTTGAAAGGATTGTAAACCTCAAAGTTTCTCTGATCATTGTTCTTGTAGACAGTAATAGCAACTGGTTTTATGTTTGGATAGATGTAAGTGTCAGTGATCTTTTCAGGCTTTAATCTGTTGGTGGTAGTCCATACATACTGATTGTATCTTTTCTTTTTGAGCTTATTTGACTTCTTGACCTTAGCCAGATATTCTCTCTGATGAACTTTTAACTCAACATCCTATTGCTTTATGAATTCTTGACCACCTTTCTTGTTGCGGAAAGCACTTGGGTCAACTCCAGCCTCACTAACCACTTCCCCAACCACTTTGACCAGCACATGCTTGTTTAGCTCGATCAGTTTTGCTTCCTGGGTAGCTCTTTCTAATTTTTCTTCTTTTTCCAAGTCGGCCTGAATTTGCTCATTTTTAGCTGATACAACTTTCCATTTTTTCATAAAGGATTAACACAGGGGTATCACGATCCGGATGAATTTCTTTAGATGACGGAACAAGCTTTCGTGGGTATTCGTTAGTGTCTCTAGATATACCCTTCTCTCTGTTATCCTTGGGAGTGGTTTGTGGTGGATCATCATATTGTTCTTCAGGAGGTATGATATCAATTATAGTGTCAGTGAGTTGAGGTCTTGATGATTATGATCCAATGTGTTCAACTTCAAGAACGAACTTAGTCGTTGGTATGATAATGGTTATTGGGATCAGTTCAGTGTGTTGGGCTCTTGTACAAGCTCCTTTTCAACTTTAGCAACCTCAACATCTTTAGCCACTTTAGGCTTAAGTTCTCTAGTAACCATTGGTTGTGGTTCCCCTTCAGTGTAAGAGGGAGGTTTTTGCCAAACAACAACCCGTTTCTTAGAATTCTCCCCCTCCCTAACAGTTGCATTAGCTTCAGGCGGTGTGACTATTAGAATGGTTGCACTACTTAAGGGGGTGGAGGAAGAAAGTCCTTTAAAATCATGGAACATCTCAGTCACCATCTCCTTGATAGAAGAAATGCCAGCCTGCATGGTGACTTGAGTCTTCTCAAACTTTGTGATTCTCGTTTACAGACTTGTGAAGTTAATCTCCTTCAAAT
Source organism: Tanacetum coccineum (assembly GCA_026074375.1). Taxonomy (NCBI): domain Eukaryota; kingdom Viridiplantae; phylum Streptophyta; class Magnoliopsida; order Asterales; family Asteraceae; genus Tanacetum; species Tanacetum coccineum. The sequence goes on from BQNB010070124.1 coordinate 12,249, forward strand.
TGCTAGCAATCTTAGTAAGCCTGGCAGAGTTTTAAATGTAGCCTTCAGCAGCTTTGAGTAGTCTCTGATTGAACTCAGGATCCTCCTTTAATGAATCTGAGATACTGGCACACTAAGAACTTAGAGAGTTGAGTGATGTCTAAAAGGAATTCAGTTGAGTGATGATCTCTGGAAACTTTACATCCCTTAGAAGTACAGTGAGGTTTGTTATGTTGCTAGAGGTATTTGTGTTGGTGTCTTCCAGTTTTTGCTTGCTGGCCTTCAGAGCAGAGTCAACTTCCAGAGTTTTAGAGACTCTGTTCAAGGCTTTAAGAAGAGTGGTGCGTTCTTTAATCCTTGCTCCATTTATCTTCTCAACACTTTCCATGACATTGTTAATCACAATGTCATAATTGTTCCTGTTGTTGTCAGCCTCTATAGTAAATCCTTCCACTGCAACCCTAAGATCAGCATAAGAGGCTATAGATTCTTCATGTTTGACCCAATTATCTTCTGAAAGATGAGCATACAGAAATGATGAGAAGTTCTGAAGATTCTTGACTAGAACTCGTTTAGTGGTAGGAACATTATTCTTAAACATTTTGAAATCCAAGGATCCTACAGAAGACTCAGAATCAGAGTGTTGATGTAAAGGTTGAGGCTCAGGCTGAGTTTTTCTGACTTTTCTTTTCTTGGGTTCTTAGATTACTTTGGTGCCTTAGGGGAGGGCTCTAGTGATACATGAAGAAAAAGTGACTGGTCCATTGAAAGTTCAGGCATAGGTTGTTTAGTAGAGTATTCATCTTTAGTAGGTTTTGGATCAGTTGAATGAGGAGGATGGGTTTCTTCATTAGCAGGCTGTTGGATCTCGTAATCCATCTCTTCTTTAGCCTCATACATTTCTTCATTACTTTCATCATTGAGTTCATCCTCTGAGTCTAAGAGAGCTTGAATATTACCAAAAGTTGTAAGTATCAAAGGTTCAGTATCCGGCTCCACTTCAAAAGAAGTCTTGCATTTGTTTTGGTCAAGGTCCGACACCTCAAATCGAGTGGATTGGGTTTGATCCACCTGGTACTTAGTGTCGGCCCCTAAGAGATCAGTAATCAAGGTTGATGGCTAACCCCTATCAGCGAGTTGTATGTTTCTCCCTAAGTCTTTGGGGTTGAGAGTGGTCCCCTCTGGTAAAGGCTGTTAGCATATCAAATCACATCCATACATACGAAAAAATAAAATCTAGAGAGAGTAAGAGGTTTAGAGAGAGAAAGTAAAAGAAAGAAAAATAGGAGGCTTTCACTATGAGAAAATAAGAAGCAAAGCCCTTACTAACAAGCTAGGAAGGGTTTATATAGTGTCTAATAAAGGGCCGGCCACATGGGCTTTAACATGGGCCTTATTGGGCCAAAACTAGACAACAAATGAGCTTTAGCCCGATACCTAAGCCCAATTAGCTTAAGATAATTCTCGTTAATTATATTAATTCTATACAAGGCTCCAGAATAATAATGACCATCACTTTACTAAAAATGAGGCTAGCAATCTCCCCCTAAGAGATGGTCATTGCAATACTAGATTCACTTTTTGTGATGTCTTGAATCTTGGAGCATTGTGTACTTAGGAATTCTTTTGAAGTTCCTTTTGCATGCTTGAGATCTTGGATCTTGATCTTTGACTTGATATCTTTTAACTTTAAACTTGATATCTTGATCTTTAGCCTTGAGATAATCTTGGAACTTTCTTGACTAGAACACTTCTGAACCAACATCTCATCCTTTGACATCACTTGAAGGCTGACAATCTTCCTCAACATAGACCTTGTGACTTGATCTATTTGAAATCATATACTTGATGTTCTTTAAGGAAATTCTTGTTTATCAGAGCTTGCGGAAGTGTATATTTAAAATTCATAAATGTCTTCAAGTTTTGTTTAATGTCATTGGATTTATCCTTGAACTTTGAGAATGAGTACGTGGCCTTGACTGCGACTCAGCTGGAATATGGTGGAAACGTCGTAGACTTGTCCTACATATTTAAGTTAGTAATAAACAACAGATATGGACGAATATGTCTTTATCATTTCGTCGAATATGGTTGCAATAACCACGGTTTCCCGTTAATCAATATAAATACTGCCTGTGATCAGGTAGACTCTAAAAAGAATCTCCTTGACAGGGTTTTGCAGCTGTACTAGCCGTTCTTGTTACTGGAGCGTCTCAAAGCAGACAACACGGTAAGAGTGAATCTGTGAGTTACTGTTGTTAGCCTTAAAATATGTCTACTTATACGGAATTACATAGTTTACTATAGGCGTAACACATAAGGACTAATAATGTCTAGTTATGATAGATAGAAGTCTCAAGGCCTATAAATATCGCTCCTATACTTCCATAGGAGGGTGAGGATTCATAATGTAACATCTCACAAGTGTGTATTTCTCTTTCTATCTCTAGAAACACACACTCTTTCCTTTCTCTCTCTACAATTCAATAATATGGCTTTCTTTCTATTTAACCCTCCCCGACCTCTGAATCGTTGTTATATGGATAAATCTTTACGGGTAATAATTGGCATCAGAGCATAGGAGTGTTTTGTGTTTGTGGTTTGCTTATTGAGGGGTTTCATGGCTTATTTATAAGTAAAACCTACAGTTTCGTTTTGGTTCGAGCTTAATGTAGCAAAAAGCTACAAACTTTCTTCTTTTAACATGTTTGTGCTTATTTGTTATCATATTTCTTAGCTAATTTTGGTGCTTAACATCTTTTTAAAGTGACTTATTTCTAGGTTTGTGGATGAATGGTGCAAAATATGTCGTCTGATGAAGGGTGCGAAATATGTTTTGAAGCTTGCGAAATATGTAAGCGAAATGTGTCATGCGAAATATGTCATAACATATTCCATGCGAAATATGTCATACGATTTATTACAGGTGTTACTTCGTGCGAAATATGACATATTCCAAACCAAAACTCTGCCAAAATTTTCTTAAACGTGCGAAATATGTAATGTCACATTCATGCAAAATATGTCGTGCAAAATATGTCGTGCGAAATATTACAGGATTGATTCATGCAAAATATGTCAGGTGGGCATGTGACCGACTTTGGGCATATGACCGAATTTGGGAATCTAATAATCAAAACAAAAATACCAAAACACAACACCTAATGCTAAAACGATCCTATATTAAAGATTCACTTAAACGACAAACGGCTACAGATTCGGATTCTAAATGACAAGTGATCACGAAGTTGATTTGATATCCCTTATTTAAGATTGAAGTGGGTTTCACAAAGGCGTCTACTTATTTCATCATCGAGACTTCCTTCTCCTTTCTATCCCTTTTCTTTAAACCCCCTCTATCGATTGATGACTTGCTTGAACTTATAAAGCTTATGATTGAGACTTGGATTATCTAGTTTCCAGTAGTCGGGGTGGTTGGTTGAAGACCTGGTTAACTATCACTTAAAGGAGTTACGTTGTAGTACTCAGTGTCACTCGCAGATGTCGATGTGGAGAATTTCAAGAGGTGTTGTACTTATTATAGTTTTGATGGTGAGTATAGGGTACTTAGAGATTTTCTTCTGCACCGTTCGTCAATCAACAACAATGCAAGCTTAAGTAACAAATTTGGGGGATTTTACTTTATTTTCAAGTTTGGTATATCAGGTTTACTTCACCATGTGGTCACAACAATAGCCGACAGAATACAAGGTTGGTAAGTTAGCCAGAGAGTTTAAAGGTTAAGATGTAATCAGAAATTCTCACAGAATCTTATTGTGCTATTCCAAGACAATGGTACTTCACAGTCTAAGCAAAATTTTCTAGGTTCTTCAACGACGTTCATAACTTTTCAAGATTTGTGCTTATGACAAGAACTTCTTGAGTATATGGACGTACACGACAATGATGCTTCCGAGAGTTCGCAACCATCATGGGGGAAAATCGTGTACGTGGTGTGGTTTTTTGGGTCAATAAAGAAGGGCTATAGGCATATAAACTATTGGTTTAGAAGATTCGTGCAACGTGTACTTTGTTCAGCTTCCAGGGGGAAGTAGGGTATTCTACTTCACTTAGTATGGTTTATTTAAAGTATTCTGCAAGCGTGAGAAGAATTGTTGCCGATTTCTTGCATATACCCCCGAACGAATATTCACCAAGACCTAATGACAAGTAGCAGTAGTATTTGGTGTGGTTTTACTTCTATAAAATTCTGTTGTGCACGTTAATGAAAAATAGAAGATTGTTCAAGCTACATCAAAGTTTCAGAATCTGCTCAAGATAGGGATGTTGGTTTGGGGGAAGTTGATTCAGAAACTTCGCTAAAAAGGAGTTTATGAAGAAAGCTTTTCAAGACATGCTGCATGAATTGGGGGGAAGTTAATCTAAGTCATGCATACTTTAATGGTTCCTGAACAAGCAAAGACAAAGAGAATTCAAGATGGGATACAAGGTATGAAGACTTGAAGACGCAAACGTCATCCTCAGCATTAGAAGCGCCTTGGAAGACTTTATTTTGGTTGTATTTCTACTTGTTAGGAACATTGTAAGTAATTTCGTATGTCCACATATAGGGGAAGATTGTTAGCCTTAAAATATGTCGACTTATACGGAATTACATAGTTTACTATAGGCGTGATGCATAAGGACTAATAATGTCTAGTTATGATAGATAGAAGTCACAAGGCCTATATATACCCTTCCTATACTTCCATAGAAGGGTGAGGATTTATAATGTAACATCTCAAAAGTGTGTGTTTCTCCTCCTTCTCTCTAGAAAACAAACACTCTTCCCTTTCTCTCTTTAATCTAATAAACATGGCTTTCTATTTCTTTTATCCTTCATGACCTCTAGATCGTTGTTTTAGGCTAGAATCTTTAATGTTAACAACTGTCTCACTGATGGAGTCGTCAATCCGTGTTCAGTCTTCCCATGCCCAGATGCCCTTTTGAGGCTGCTACAATGGACATGAGGTTGAAAACTTGTTTGAAAATCAGTCGACATGTTATTGAATAAAGATTTTTTAAACATATCAAAATTTTTATGTTTTCCAAAAAGCATCCGTCAATTCTCATTAATACACATAGATTATATTTGCTTCTGTGTTGGACTCTTGTACAGCTTGTGTTCTTGATGATGAATAACAAGTGTGTATGGAATTATGTCCTAATGAGATTTTGATTGATCTTGATGGCTCTAGACTCTATAAGTGCACTTTTGTTATTTGGTGATCGGAGGCTGGAGCGGACTGCCACCTTTTCAATATCTACGATCTCAGAATGAGGAAGTCGATAGAAGCGTGTTGTACTCCTTGAGAAATGAAACAAACTTATTTTGAGAGAAGCCCGAGTAGCTGGGAAGGGTAGTGCATTGCATCACTCGGTCCATGATGTAACACCCCCATTTTTTATATATCAGCGAAAGGGTCATTTGGGGTGCTACGTCTTAATACAATAACTCAAGCATAGAAAACGACTCGAAAAGAGACGTTTTTAAATATAACCATTATAAATAAAAAGTTTCACAACATAGGTCCCAAATGTTTTCATAATCAATACATCATTTTCAAATATTTTCTTCAAATGATTTTCTTTAAATGGGCCTTCAAAATATTTATTTCATTAGCTTCTCCAAAATCTTCATCACCGAATTACCTTCAAGGACCTGAGATAAAACATGCTAAAAAGTCAACAATAATGTTGAGTGAATCTATAAAGTTTATATATATAATAAATTCTGAACACAAGTATCATTTCTCAAAATCATCAAGACGTAACGATGTGGATCAGACAAAGTTATAGGGGGATTATTATAAGCCTCATGACATTGAACGTTACCATATAATAAAAATGGCCACTATACACCCTCGCTATGAGTGCATATTACTCTCTATACAACGCATCCGTAATGTCATTTTCCCGACACATGACGATAGCCAATCGTCATGGATTGGAGGTGGCAACCTCCAAATAGTACTATACACCCTCGCTATGAGTGTATATTAATCTCTATACAACGCATCCGTAGTGTCATTTTCTCGACACATGACGATAGCTAGTCGTCACGGATTGGAGGTGGCAACTTCCAAATAGTACTATTTCATGTACAAGCGTCTACTATTACTCGGTAGTTAACAATTCATGATTTCCACGGGTCTTTTATCTAGCGAGTTAAGCTAACTTATAATAATCAAGACTACTAGCATACATTCGGGTCCCTTATGTTCTATTTTTAAAAACAAGCATGTTATCCCCCTCACGGGTTTATATAACAATTAAAGTATTAAAATGCGAGGCTATGAACTCACCGAGATATCAAAGGGACCAGAGGTATAATAAGTCTTGAACGGGAGAAAAATACTTACGCACCACCTAAAATATATGACGCGTCTTAGTATACTATATACATAAGAAAATTCGACGAGTATATGATATGTTTCTAAGATATGAAGCATATTGCACTTTGGTCTAGCCAAGGTATTTTTACTTCCCAAAATGATAAGTGACCTGATCTTACATAGACTTAAACATCTACCAAGTTTCGCCGTTTAATTCCAATGTTATCTAAAAAGATTATCTATGCGTTTACAATTTTTAGACTAGACGTAAAAATTGAAATTCTGAAATTGACTCGTGTTTATCGACTCATATATCCTAATCTATAAATGGTATAAACATAAGGCTTTCACCCCTGGAAATATTTTGGAGTCTAGTTTTCAAAAATGTAGGCCCCACTTACTGAATGTTTAAAAATCTTGGTGAAAAGTCTATTTTACCCTTGATGACTCAATCCAGAATTTTCACTGATTTTCTAAACTTTATGAAAAAGACCATAAATCCTAATCTATGATAGAAATAGACATGGGGCCAAGTGATGGAGATTCCCTATGATGCCTAGTACTGACCCCTGCTTTAAAATCCAAACATTTAGTTCATAAACCTGGTGGTTAATACGTTTTCTAAGCAAGAGTCTAGAACTGACCCATTTTCGTATTTGAGCCATATCTCACTTATCCAGAATAACTGGTTTACCATCCAACTATCACATGATGCTAAGACCTATATCTACTTAACCATATAATTTAATCACAGACCCCAAGCCAAAATATTTGAGATATTACACGATTTTGCTACTGTTTCAAAACTGTCTACACAAAACTCTTCCAAACCTATTCTAAATCCATTAAAAACACAATCAACCCTCATGCAATGCTACTACACATCTCCTAAACATATCCCATACATCATAATTAATACAAAATCAAACAACTCCATGACTTGCATGATCATAAAAAAATTAAAAATTAAAAAGAAAGTCAAGGAATAAGAATCAACCTCACTAGAAAATAATTTTGACAAGAAATCAAGAACAAGAACACCCTTTCTTGTTGGTTGGCTGATTTCGACCCAAATAAGCACCCAAAACCAAGAATACAAATGCTTATATCCCTCTTAAATAATGATGATACTTCTCCAACAAAACCCCACTCAAAACCCTTCAATAAATCATTATTAAGTTCTTCAAATCTTCAAGGAATTGCACCAAACTTCACAAGGGGTTTTAGGATGATGATATAATAGTAAAAAGGAGTAGAATTTTTTTTATAAAATAATGGTGGTGGTGTTAATATCCGGCAGCCACAAGGAGGACAAAGAGAGTGGTAGTGAAGTTTTTATCAATTAATGAAAGAAATGTGAGTAGATATAGTATTTTATACAATTGAGGCATGTATTTTACATGCAAAAGTGGATTTACAAGTGTCCTAAGGACACTTATAAGTTGGACACGCCACCAAGAGTGGTGGTGAGATTTTATTAGTTGTAATTTTAATGTTTAGGGTATAAATTTTAAGATAGGTGGGTAGTTTTGAGGCTAACGGGTACCAACGTAAATTATAATGAAAGTTAAGACGAAACCACGAAGTGAAAACGATCAAAATAAAAATAGTTTTACATCGTACGGGTAATTTTTTTTTTGAAAATTTAATTTACGTAGAGTACAAGACGGATAAAAATTATAAGCATTGCTCGTAAAGATTTTACGTAAAATACGAAAAATGCACGTAATATGATAAATAAAAACGAATGTAATAAAATTATTTCTATGGCGTTTTGAAAATAAAAGCATCGATGCTTAATGTAGAATTCGCCAGTTCTTTGTAAACGTCGCGTAAATTACAAATGTAAGCCCTAAAACTCTCGGTTAGTCGTGAGTTCATGTCGCAACATAAAAATGAAAAATATAATTAATACTCGAGAATAAAATAACGACCTAAAATTGACGGTTTGTCACAAAACTGCTAGTAGAAGAATGGTCAAGAAGAAAGAAACAATTTATGCAGCTGACCACATCATTCCTGATCTAGAATTCGCTTTAGAATTAGGTAAATCTATCAGCTTAACTGAAAATGTAGAAGAGGAAGCTGAAAGACAAGTCCATGCTACTCATGAAAGGATTGTGACTGAATCTGAACCCAAACCTGCTAAGAAAACGACTGGTAGTAGAAGTACAAAGGGTGTAGTCATTCAAGACACTCCAAGTGCTCTAAAGCCAAAACTAGCCACTTCAAAGCTTAAACTCAAGGGTGTTCAATCTTTAACTCCTGAAGAATAAGAAGCTGCAGATATTATGCAAGCTCTTAAAGAAAGCAAGAAAACCAGCAGGAGATAACCAGGCACTAGAGTCTCAAATGAAGGAACTGGTGTTTCACCAGGGGTTCTAGATGAGTCCACAGTCGTCCCTGCTACCTCAAGTGAAGGAACTGGTACTAAACCAGGGGTTCCAGATGAGGAAAAGATTACATTTGAAGAAAATGTTATTCTTAAGTGGGGATCTGAACAAGAAAGTAATATTCTGAAGAAGGTTAAGGTGATGATGAAGAAGTTGACTGGATAGAATATGATGAAGATGAAGAGAAGAAAGATGATACTGATGATGATAAAAGTATTGATCTAAAAATGAATGATGATGAAGAAACTGATGATGAGTTTGTACACGGTGATGAACAAGTAAATGACGATGAGGATGAAGAGATGTTAAATGCTGAAGTTGAAGATCCTAGAAAAGGTGATGCAGAAATATCTGATGTGGCCAAAGTTGATGCTGAAAAGATTGAAGAAATAAAGGATGATTCCAAGAAAGCTGAACTTCCTCTAACAAGCTCCAGCTTATCTTTATCTTCAGGTTTTGGTGATCAATTTCTTAAACTTTCATTTGATACTTCTTTAGTTAGTACTGTTAAGGACATCACAGATGCTGAGATTAACTGTTTATTGGGTATTAAAATCCAATCTAAAGTTCTACATATCAAGTATCCATCCGTACTTAGAGTACCAGTGTTCGCTATTTTTGAGCCATTAGTCCTCTCACCAATACAAGAAACTTCTACAGTAGTGCTTATAACAACTCTACCTCTTCCATCTGTCTCCACCATATCACTTGTACCTCACAAAACAACAACACCAATCCCTAAACCACCAATCACAACCGATGCTCCAACCATCACCACTGCTGTCCTTGAATCCGATGCACTCTCTGCTGTTCAGCTAAGAGTTGGAAAATTAGAAAATGATGTGTCTGAGCTGAAGAAAATAGATCACTCTACTGAAGCTCTTGCTACTCTCAAGTCACAAGTTCCAACTATTGTTGAACATTATCATGAATCTAAAATCGATGATGATCTTCAAAAGGTTCTACAGAGACACACTGCAGACCTTATTCAGAAATACTTTATGAAGCCAGCTCCCGAGTATGGCAAGATTCAGAAACCAACAATTGATCTTGAATAAGAATCTGATAAAAGTGCTTTAGAGATTCGCAAGATCAAGAGGGAACAAGCTGAGAAGCAAAAGATGCCTAAGTATATGATTAAATCTACTGACAAGGCATCACTCAAAGAGTATGATTAGAAAATCACTCTCTACCAAACCATGCACGAAAACAAGTTTTTCAACAGAAATCCTGCTAATCATGCATTGTACCATGCTCTCATGGAAGCTTTGATAGAGGATGAAAATGCCATGGATAAGGGAGTTGCTGATACAATAAAGAGTCACAAACAACAAAATGATGATGATGATGATGAAGACCCTCCAACTGGACTAAACCAGGGTAAGAAGACAAAGAGGAGAAGAACCAAAGAGCCAGAGTCTTCCAAGAAAACATCCACCACCAGGGAAACTCCTAAAGGTAAAGCTCCATCAAAAGGTTCTAAAACCGGTAAGTCTACATCTACAAAGGAACCGGTTAAAGAACTAATTGCTGAGGTGGCAATGGATGATGCAGTCAACACTACGGGTAAAGAGGTGGTTCGTGATAATGATCAACCACAAGACACTTCAGAACCCAAGACATACAAGACTCTAAATCAAGATTTGTTCAAACAACCTCCAAGGCCTCCTACTCCTGATCCACGCGTCAAGTTGTACTTGATCAACCTGAACAGCCTTGGTTCAACCAAATGGTCTCTGCTACAAAGAACCCTCTTACATTTAATGATCTAATGGCCACTCCGAGTAACTTCTATAAGTATGTATTGAATCGACTCAAGATAGACAATCTTACTCAAGATCTCTTGTTAGGACCTGCCTATAATATGTTAAAAGGCACTTGCTTTAGAAACATCGAACTTGAGTACAACTTCCAAGAGTGTTTCAATGCATTGACAGAAAAACTTGTTTAGAAAAATCCAGAAGGAGATCGTTACCCTTTTGACTTATCCAAACCTCTTCCCCTGCAAGGTCGCTCAGGCCATCTAACCGTAGTTTTTGATTACTTCTTCAACAATGATCTCAAGTATATAAAAACCTTTGATCCGGAGAAAACATACATAACATCTATCACGAAGACAAGAGCAACTCGATATGAGATTGTGGGAATTGAATACATGACCCCTACGCTTTAGGGTACTATCAAACATGCGTATGACAAAGACGCTGAAAGGGGGATCAAGCATTAGGGCGAAAGGTGTAAGCTTTGGTATAGATCTCAGATGAACAAATTTTCCAAGCATAATGTCTATTACACTTAGAAAATTCTTGGTGTGAAGAGTGTTAGTGTCAAGTAACTACATGGATATGGTCACTTGGAAGAGATTGTGGTGAAAAGAGCTGATCGACAGCTATACAAGTTTAAAGAAGGTGACTTCATAGATCTACTCTTGAACGACATTAAAGACATATTGCTTCTTGCTATTCAACACAAGCTATTCCATATCAACGACGGTGAAATTGTTGAATTTATTGTGGCTCTTTGTAGGTTCATAAGAAGTCTCATCATCAAAAAACGTGTCAAGGATTTATAGCTTGGAGTAGAGAGTTACCAGAAGAAACTTAACATCACTGCACCTCAAAAGACCTTTCTAGAAATAGAATTCAAAGAACTTTACACTCCATCACACAAACCACCAGGGGTAATCTATGAAGACTTAAACAAACAAAAATGAGTGATGCGGGCTGATGAGCTGTACAAGTTCTCGGACGGGACACTCAAGAAAGTTCAAGATGAGCTTCATCAGAGAATACTCGATTTTCGTCTGGGATACAACAAGGGGATGTCAAGGAGAAAGTGGACGGCTATAGATAAGAGGAGATCGGATTTTATGGTCGAACTTATCTATAAGCAGATGCGAGAAATATGGATCATAAGAAATCTTGAAAGATTGGTTGGTGCTCGGGAACTCAAGATGGACTACAAATTGATGACACGTACTGTATAATCATCTCTTATCTTGTGAATAATGTGAATATGTAGTATAGACTTATAAAAAAATTTTTTTTAATATAATTTTCCCTTTGGCAAACGTAGTAATAGTGTTGAGTACAGAATTTTCTTAGGAATTTTTTTTAAAATAAATTCAAAAGTTTTTTCCCCAATTTAACGTACTCAACTCTATATACATATAACCTCATAAATTGAGTGGGTAGAGCATTAAAATGATCCTAATAAGACTTGTTAATACTCGGACACATTTTTTCATCTCCCTACTTTTTAAATTTTTTTTAAATTATTTGAATTAATTGATATCACATAAATATTAAAATATTTGACATTTTGATAGGGGAGAAATTGTGATTAAAATTTTGGCCTTAAAAATGTTGATCTTAAGGACTCAAGTGCGAGCTTCATCCTTCATGTGCTAAACATTTTCGAATATCGATGCACTTGTTGAGGGGGAGAATTTTTGAAAAGTAAAACCATCGGGGTACTAAATGTTTTGATTTATATCACAAAGTACCTTGATTGATGTTTTTAAATGTTTTAAGGCTGAGAATATACAAAAGACGACCAGTTGTTAATTAATTGGAGGTTATAGGTGGTTAAGATTAGGTAATTTGTTATTCCATGATCCAGCCATGAACCAGAGATGATTACCCAGGGACACTTCATTAGATAAAATAGAAGTCCTTATGTATGATACAAAAAGGAGTAGAAGTGAGAAAGGAAACAATGTAGACTAAGACAGAGCTAACACTTGAATAAACCCAAAAAGGTGTTAGTGATGAACAAACCCACTAAGCTGTTGTCTGGTATTAAAGAAAGTCATCATGGACCCAGTGATCCAATGCACAACCCTTCCCAGCCACTCAAGGTCTCTCAAAAGACTCTATTTCATTTCTCACGGAGAATAAACACATTTTTATCTATTTTCTCACTCCGAGTTAGTTGGTATTGAAAAGGTGGCAGTATGCTCCAGCCTTCGATTACTAAAACCAAATGTGCACTATCGAGTCTAGAGCCATAAAAGAGATCATCTATAAATCTCATTAGGATACTTATCCAAAATATTCTTGCTAATTCACACAATATGAAAACAAGAAATATCTCAAGAGTCCTACACATTATCCTTGTGATTTTTCTAGAACATCAGAGTGATGCCTAAAAGTATTCACAGTGATGATGGAAATCCTTCCAGAGCCAACATCAAACAAGCTCTATGGTAGGTGACTTGTGAGATCCTACACGGATCAAACTTGTGATACTGGATATCGATTCGGTCCAGCTTATGAATTGACGAATGAATTTTGAAAAAGATAAAACTGTTGGTGTGTTATAAAAACCGTTTGCATCTTAACACACCGACTGATTTTCCTAAATCAATTTTCAATCTTATGTCCATGGGAAGCCTCACAAGGGTATCTGGACATAGGAAAGCTGAACACGAATTGACGACTTAATCGGGAAGATAGTAACTTACCGATTCACTCTTACCGTGTTGTCTGCTTTGAGACGCTCCGGTAATGAGAACGGCTAGTGCAGCTGCGAAACCCTGTCAAGGAGATTCTCTTGAATTCTACCTGATCACAGGCAGTATTTATACTGATTAACGGGGAACCGTGGTTATTACAACCGTATTCGACGAAGTGACAAAGACACTTTCGTCCATATATGTTGTTTATCACTAACCCATTCATGCAGGTTTCCTGACGGCGGCAGCAGTTAACCGATGACAAGTCGAAGTCAATGCCACATGCTCATACCCGACCGACATATGTAAAGACATCATGAAAGCTCAAGTACATGCTTCAAAAGACTTCCGCTACTCTGATACCGCACGTCTTCCTTGAAATGACGAAGTATTAAAGTTAAAGAGTTTCAAGAAAGATGACATTTTCAAGCTTTCAAGACAAAGAAAGGTATGAGCATGTCGATCCAAAAGTCACAAGATCACAATAAGGCAAAGATTAAAAGATTGTAAAAAGAGATTACACTTGGTTGATGATCTCAAGAAGCTCAAGATCACATACAAATCAAGTTAAAGAAACAAGCTAGAGCCTAAAAGTCTAAAGATTACTACATCAAGGTTCACAAGATAAAGATCAAGAAAACAAGACTACGAGCAAAGATTGAAGACATTCATAGAATGATAAGCTTAAGTTTTTTGTAAATTGGAGTGACCTCCCTTAGGGGGAGATTGTTAGAAATCGAGAAAAAACTCAGTCACTACCAATATATCATAGAATAGCTCGTAGCATAATATTTTGAAACTTACCAAGCTAACCGAGTCAACATAAGACAACCTTATGTTGACCGGCCTAAGGGTAGGTATAAATACCCCTCTCCATACCTTGGAGAGAGTTGGTTGTTTCATTTATATCAATACACATTTCCATCTTTCTCTCTCTAAAGTGTTACAACCCTCCTTTTTCTCTCTAGACTTTCTTATGCTTATTTGTTAAGTAATTTGATTCATCTAAGGATTCTTTGTGTTGAACCAAACGTGATGTTCAAATATATTACATCCATAAGAAAAGTTAAGCAAATCCATAAGATATTTGTTTATTTACCAAAAACATCTTTGAGTTTTCTGAACATATTAACCAATAACTTTTAATTATAGTTTATTTGTGTTGCCTCTAAAACCATGTCAAATCAAATACTGATTCATAACCATGGTTATTTTTATGAAAAGTTACAGGAACAATAATCTTTAACCCATAAACTTTATTAAATATAGGCAATATTTATATCAATTATATGAGCAACTTTTAACCTATAAACAAACTCGTAGCAGATCAAAATTGATCCATTAAACATTTAATCCAAAACATAAAAACAAATCATTTATATATGGGCAAACCGTAATGAAACAGAATTGGCAACGGCCAATTATAATAATCGGTAATATTATGATTCATGTATTTAAACCATGCTCGGATGCCAATGTTGATTAATTTATCCTAAAAAACATATAATAAAAATATGAACGATCAAATAACATTGAGCATAACATTAAATCTTACTTGATACGAGAGATAAGATCACCATGAATGAAGAACACAGGTAGGATGGAGATCTTCTACGTAATCCTCTCTTCTTAGTTATGGATCGTAATGTTTTTGTGTGTTTTTTATGAGGTGAATAATCCTCTAATTATAAGAGAGGTCAAGCAAGGATCAACTCCTAATTAGGTTATGATTATGAAATCATTACCATAATACATTACCTAGATATTATCACATAAGGAAATTGGATCTCCCATCAAGATACAATATCCTACGGAGTTTCATTATGGTAACTAAATTTTATTTAATTACTCTTAATATTACCGATATAAATCAACAATATATAATGTACAAATATATTAATTCATTAAATAGGTTAGGCCAAAATTATAGAGAAATATATAATATCAAAATAGGATATTTGCTAACACATTTGTGGTATAAGAATTGTTGGAACTGTGTTTGATGAAGGGTAAGTGCTTAATAGTTTGAAGGTTTGATCATTTTCCTTTCATGCCTTCAAATTGTGTTTATTCGGTTAATTGAGTCATTAATTCTATAGAGTTTTTAGTAGTAATCTATTATAAATGGATTTTGATTTATCGTGCTATATATGAGATATGGCACAAAGATATGATGGCCATCATTTGACATAATCAAACTATAATTGCATTTTATGACATTTTATAGACCAACTAGTAGATTTTCTAACTCACACTTGCATCCTACAAAGTTAGGTTAGGAGTGATTTCTATTTTTATTTGATTCATCTACTTAAACTTGGAAAATTAGATCAATTATTCCAGTCTTTCACAACCAGACATACTCATATACAAAGGTGGTTATGGAAAATTGGTGCAGAACGAGTTAGAAGAACAAAGACATGTAGACGTGTAGTAGATTATGGGATGATGGGATCGGATCATTGGTATCTTTGCAACCGCCGGCCTGCCACCAGTGGCTCAATTATGTAAGTTCATGACTTGCTTATTTCTTACTTTTTGTATGTTACCTGCCTATTATACCCCGTTGAAGACATGAAATAAAGCCAAATGTTAGAATGCATATGTGCTTAAGATTAATTTGTAGTAACCTATATATAAGTAATAACTACCTATGTTTCTGGAACAAGGCCATCTACATTATCTAGCATTGATATTCTAGAAAAATACATCACAAAATCATAAGCTAAATCATCATTATGTGCATATGCATAAACATGATGTGCGCACGAAATTTACAACACTCGTGTTCTGAGCATAGTATATAGTGTAAACATGAAGACTTTTAAGTAACAATAAACTATTGGTTGCTACTTGACATGATTACAACCGAATAACAAAATTTCCTTCAAAAAGTTTTTAAGAAAAATATGATGTATCCGGAGCTAACCTTCTCAAATCATACAAATATAAAACCATAAAATTTAATATCAAAAAAATTAAATGATCTTTCAGTTGAGTTTTTATTTTAATAAATGAAAAAAGTTAGAAAGGTTTTTCGTAGAGTTATTTGTTTTAAATTTTTATTTTTTAATATTTCGTATCAAGTATTACGAAACCAAATGCATGTTAATGAAATCCTTTTTGAGTAAAATTTGGAGAGGTTACTAGATTTTGGAACGTTTGATTTAAGTATTTCTTGTGTTAAAATTATATAGTTTACCAAACACCCCTTAATATGTTTTTTACCAAGTTAACCAAACACCCCTTAATATGTTTTTTATCAAGTCATTATTTATATGGTTTTTATTTGTAGGCATATGAACGTGTCGATTTGGGGTAAAGTTTCAACTATAACGTGTAAAATGATGACACGGATAGCCTTCTCAAGCCTTTTAAAACATGGATATTGTATATTTATATTGAGAAGTGACAATGACTATAACTAAGGGCTAAATTTAAATACCAAAAGAGTTTCAGCCTAGATCATCTCCAACCAATTATCATCTTGGTGAAACTAAACAAGCAACGTTGTGGATGCATACCAATGTTGCTGCTCTTTCAGGTAACTTGATGTCTATTCTCTTGTACCGTCGAGTGAAATTTCATGATTACTACCATATACATAGGATAATTTCGCTCAACATAATTGTAATTATGTTCAGTTTTAGAAATTTAGCAGGCTTTCTCAACGGGTTTTTGGCGGGCTTAAATATATTCCAAAGAATGGTTATCTGAAATATCTAAGACACGGGGTGGAGTAAAAGGAAAGATGTTAGGCATAATGGGGACTTATCCCGGCTTTGGATTTAACAACGACACTCAAACCTTGAAAAACTTTGTGAAGCATTTTTCCATATTAAGGTAACTATTTGTAACATCTTTTGCTCTTCAGTTTGAGTATCTACTTATGTAACATTCTTAAACTCTATTTTTTAATTTTACATGGCAGAGCGGTGCTATTTTGATGGAAAATATGGAAATCACCAACATCAACGGGTTTGAATTCAACAATGAAAGCGGCTAACAATTGTTGTTAAGTTAGTCACAAACCCGTCTATTATTTTCATGGATGAGCCCACATTGGGACTTGATGCAGGAGCATTCTCTTTACTCTTGAAGTTTATTTAGAGTATTGAAGCATTAGTAGAACCAAAAAAATCATGTGAATTAGTTTATAATGTGGTTCACTCACTTTATATAATTAGTCTATTAGATCCGTATACTTTGTAGCTAATTATTGTCTTGATGTTTATTTAGAGTATGGAAGCATTAGTAGAACCAAAAAATTCATGTAAGTATAGAATGTGGGAGTATAAATGCATACTGATTGTAAAAGTGAAACACTTTATGGTTGGTCTGTATTTTGTATGCTCGATTAGTTTGCTACATAGTTTGTATGTTCAGTAGATGATAATGCACATGTGTTTCAAGCAGCAACATTGTCTCAATAGTTATTTCTAATTGTTAATTCTTTTTACATGATAGGAATATGTGGGACAACTTAAAGCTAAAATAACAAGTAATTGTAGACTTTTAGATGTGAGAAGCATGTCTCATTTGAGCACACGCTATATTGTAATGATCTGATTTCTAATCATTAAAATTTCAAGAAGATTTCGTATAAGATCATATTTTAAAGGCTTGTAAAATTCAAGAAGATTAACTTGTATAAGATTGATGTGTTTCGAAACCTTTAAATTTATAAGACCGAAAATACCGAACAATTATATGGAAATACACGGGTAAAGTATAACCCTTGTTTGTAATATAGTATTGTAGGTAAGTCAGTTCATTCCACAGGAGATTGGCAATTCTAAGATAAAGTCGATAATATCATGAAAAAGGATTATCTTATAGATTGTCACGGT
>BQNB010070125.1:0-27529 GCA_026074375.1 Tanacetum coccineum
AATGATTATTCCAAAACCCTAATTTCATGTAATGTTTTCATTCAAACCAAATGTACAAGTATTCAAGGCTTATGTACAAATACCCTAGCACAACATTTGAATAATATTTCTATCCTAAACCCTAGTATAACACATTAAAGCTTAATGTATAAGTCCATTAAGCATAGAATTCAAACTTTACCATTTTCCTACCAAATTCATTCTAGTTTCTTACCCCCACTTGAGCACTAAGTACAAGCTCCTAATGCACAACATTTTAACCCTAATTACCCTAATCCTAAACCCTAATCCACATCCTAAAACCTAAAACCCTAACCCGAAACCCTAAACCACTCATCACCCCTTAATATATTTTTTAAACCATTCCAAACCAAGCTAGCACCCTTCCTCTACTATGAGTCACCTCCTTAGCACCTCAAGCTACCACCCTACCACCTTACAAGCACCTCCATCACCACCCTTAAGCTCTAAGTCTTCTTGTCACCACCTATGATAACCGAACTCCCTCTACACCCTTACACCTCCTCATGCTACTTTCCTAGCTCTCAAGACTCACCATCTAGCCTTCATTAGTCATCCCCTACAACAATTGATCCCTACACCAACTTAACTTAGGCACTAAGGGTCATTCGACCCTATAAATAGCTAAAAATCCCACCCTATTCAAACACACCTCAAAATTTATCAAACACACAAATGGAGTCTTAAACAAGATCAAAGAAGATCAAGGAAGAAAGAACTCAGCCCTTAGAAGCCAAGAATCAATAGAAGGAAGGTCTTGAAGTTATTTTCAGTCATTCAAACCCAAAATCCCTAATTCGACCTGTTTTCTAAGTTGTAAGTCCTCACCTTGTTCAATAAGTTCATGATCTGTTTTGGAACTTTTATTATCCTTGTTAGATCCTATATAAACTCTTGTTTGATCCCTTGAACCAAAACCCATGCATTTTTGGTTTTCCTAAACCAAACGCACCCGTTTTGGATTTTCTAGTTCACAAGCCCTTTTCATAAGCTATAAGCTCATAAACTATACTTATTTTAGCCTATTCTAATAAGCCATAAGCTGTAAAACTCTTTTGGATTTCAAAAATATCAAAATTATGAATTTTGGACTTGATTTGCAAATGTTTTCATGCATAGGGGTATATATCGTAACTTTCTAAAATTTATAACTAGAGGGGCTGAAAATATCATTTTCCTAAAAGTTATAACTACAAGAGGTTGTTTTGCCAAGTTCTAAAGTTAAAGGTTTAATATATATATACTTATTATATAAAAGACTAAACTTGTAAAAGTTTATAAACCAAGGGTATATATTGCCATTTTTGTATTCTTAAATATATAAAATATAATATTTTTGTACAAATTATAAAATATATATAAATATTATAAGACTAGATTTTGTTAAAACCCGAGACATTTATCGTTATTAATCATCGATCGACGCATTATAAAACAATTACATTATATATTTAACGTAATTTATCATCGACTAGCTTTTAAAGAAACTTAAAACTATAACGTATCGCGTTACTAGGGAATTTCATGTGAGGGGTTCCATTTGGGTATTCGTTTTGACGAGTTTTCTGGGTTTACGATTTAAAGTGCCCTAGCTCCTCAAACGATACTACATGGCCTCTGGATTATGATAGCCCGAACAGTGATGCAATATTTCCACAATAAATAAATCAGAATGATACTACACTAAAACTTTATGAAGTTTTGAAATATAAACAATCAAGCTAAGACTTGACATATTACCTCAGGTTGCGTGTTAAAACCGTTTTACTTTCAATTATACTAAACTTTCCTGCCCGGGTAGATAACATCGTACTACCATATGAACGCATTTCATTGATATACTTTTGCCATCAATCAGATTTCCCTGTTAAGGTGAGTTCATAGCCTCGCATTTTAAATCTTCTAATGTTTTATAAACCCGAGAGGAGGATACATGCTATAAACCATGAATACAAGTGTTTTTCCAACTGTATGCTATCCTGATATATTATTGCCTAAGTCCTTACTTTTGCCATTAAGACCCCACTATCATGAACCGTTAATTACTTTTTAGAGTAAGCGCGAATGCTGTGAATAGATCTATTTGGAACTGAACACCCCTGTTGGTGTACCCGTTCATGGGGTAACCAAACGCACTTCATTTAAATTACTATGCGGGTGTTTGGCAAAGGCACCCGTTGGGGCAACTACTTGTGATTATTGATTTTCTCAAGGCCTCGGTGTCATGAGCTTAGGGCAATAATACAATTTTCTATAATAATTATACTCATTGCAATTATTACTATTATAGGTGTATAACAACATAACCCATTGTTCATGATGACTTGTATTTAAACTGTTTATTATAAACCTATGAATATCACTCAACCATTGTGTTGATCTTTTTAACATGTTTATCTTAGGTAATTGAGCAATTTATGGCACGGATTGGCATGAACTTGAAGATGGCTAAACTGTTATCATTCAAACTTTATGTTTCTAGATGTTGGGACCTCTTTTTGTAAAAACTCTGATGAATAAATGAATGATAACTAAATTTTCCAAAAACGTCCCTTTACGAGTCATTTTCTATGATTATGACTATTGTACTATGAGTAATACCCCAGATTAGCTTCCGCTGCTATATTTGTCAAAATGGGGGGTGTTATATCAGCTTTCAATGGTTATGTATTATCTTGCTATATATAATCATCCCTTTGTTCAGATACTGTTAAACCATGGATATGGATCCTAACTCATTCAATATAGTTTAACATTTTAGTTTCTCGTTATAGAAATAATTCAGATAGACCAAATGTAATCAAGAATCATCTTGGATTACCCTTTGGGAATAGCCATTCATTTATCTGATTAAATCTAGAGAAGGGCCCAATGGTATCATCTGCACATATAATGTGGAGGAATCCTGCTTCACATGCACTCCAAAAAATAGCTTTTATAACTACCATATTTCAGGACAGCATTTGGCTATAATTACAAAAAGTGATATCCACACATACATAACTTGTTTGTATCTCAAGTCTAAGGATAATTATTTTAACCATTTTCGACATTTACTCATGACAAGGATCCAAAAGTAAATTTTAAAAGTTGGGGTATCCAATATGCATCCCTTGTGAATACATAGGAGTTTGGCGGGAACAATCCATATATTCAAAGAATATAACCAACACTCATATTTGCCTTACATAACAATATTACCATATTGTTAACCGACAATGGACATATTTAGAATGATAAATCATTCATGAATTAAACATGCAAAAATGGAATAACAATTATTATATGAATGAAAAACAAATTCCAAGCATCTTTATTCATCAAATAAATATTGTCTTACAATTCCAAATTATCCAAATACTAATTAAACACAGATTTACATGAGACCACTAGCGGGTACCAAACCAATTTTCCTAGTCAATTCTGAATGCTTAGGAAATGCTAAAGCCTTTGTAAAAGGGTCATCTCGATTGTCATCTGTGTTAATTTGTTATATCCTCACATCACCCAAATCAATGGTTTCTCGAAGATAGTGAACTTTTGCATGAAAATGTCATGCACCTTTAGTGACTCCATGATCATTTGCTATTGTTATGGCTCCAGTATTGTTATAATACATTGTTATGGGTTCTTCAATTATGGGAAAAACATTAAGCCCAGAAATGAATTTGCGAATCCATACAGCCTCTTTTGATGCGTCAAAAGCAGTGATATATTCAGCATCTATAGATGAGGTTGCAAAAATACTTTGCTTTGTGCTTTTCCTAACACCTCCATTCAAAACGAAAACATATCCTGTCTAAGACATCAAGTCATCAGCATCTGTCAGATATCCAGCATCAGTGTAGCAAGAAACCCTGAGCTCTCGTTTTATATCACCTCCATAAACCAGAAACATATCCTTAGTGTTCCGAAGATACTTAAGAATATTCTTAACAGTAGTCTAGTGAAGTTCACCAGGATTCTGTTGAAATTAGCTTGTTATGTTCTTAGCGAACGCAACATTAGAACGAGTACATCTTATAGCATACATGATCGAACCAACAGCCGAAGCGAATGGAACATTGCTCATGCGTTGCATTTCAGCTGGTGTCGAGGCACCATCTGACTTACTTAATTTCAGCTTATCTTGCATTTGGATAGTACCACGTTTGGAATTTTCTATATAATATCTTTTCAAGATTTTCTTAATGTAAGCACTTTGACATAAACCAATTAATCGCCTAGATCTATCTCTATAGATTTTGATTCCAAGAATATATGCAGCTTCACCTAAATCTTTCATGGCAAAACATTTTCCAAGATAGGATTTTACATCTTGTAAGATTCGAATATTGTTTCCCATGATTAATATGTCATCGACATATAAAATTAGGAAAGTGACATAACTCCCACTAGCTTTCTGATATACACATAGCTCATTACGATTTTGAGTGAAACAGAATTTCTTAATTTCATCATCAAATTGCTTATTCCATTGCCTAGAATCTTGCTTAAGTCCATAAATGGAACGCTTGAGCTTGCATACATGGTTAGGATATTTTGGATTCACAAAACCTTTAGGTTGCGTCATATAGACTTCTTCGAAAAGATGTCCATTGAGGAAAGCAGTTTTGACATCCATTTGCCAAATCTCATAGTCATAGAACGTGGCTATGGCAATAAGAATCCTTATAGCTCTTATGTATGCAACAGGAAAAAAGGTTTCTTCATAACCAACCCCGTAGGTTTGAGTGAAGCCCTTTGCAACGAGACGAGACTTAAAGGTATGTACTACACCATCCATGTCGGTCTTCTTCTTGAAGAGCCATTTGTTACCAACAGTTTTAGCGTAAGGAGGAAGTTCTACAAGCTCCCAAACGGCGTTGTCTTTCATGAATTGCATTTCCACATTCATAGCAACTAGCCATTTTTGGATTTAGGATCCTTTAATGCAACTTTATAGTTGGCGGGTTCACTGAGATCCCCTAACTCGTGTTCCTTAGCATCGATGTGCAAACACAATCGATCTCTTAGATGACGTGTCCTTCTGGACCTACAAATGGGATTAATATCACTTTGAGGTTCATCAATTTCTTGATCATCCTCTTCATAATTTAAGCTAGTGTCTAAAGAAGGATTTGTATCTTCTTCTTGAATAATTTCAAGATCTTCTAGACTCCCACTTGCTTCTTGATCTATAAGATTACTCTCAAAGAACTCAGCATTCCGGGCAACAAGTGGCTCACAACCCCACTTAAAAGATCTGGGTTCCAGTTTGTTAGGTTTGGTAAGTGTATCACGCTTAACAAGTGCCTCACAACCCTATACTTTTAAGTAAGACAGCTTAGGGGCTTGCCCATGCCATATTTCATATGGAGTCTTATCAACCTTCTTAGTTGGAACCATGTTAAGAATGCATGCAGCAGACTCAAGGGAATAATCCCAAAAGGACTTTGGAAGAGTAGTTTGACTTATCATGGAGCGAACCATGCCTAGCAGTGTTCTATTTCTCCTCTCTGACACTCTGTTATGTTGAGGCGTGTAGGGGGAGTGTGATGGGCAATAATCTCATGCTCTTTTAGATGATCCAAAAACTCTTGACTCATATATTCACCTCCACGATCAGATTGCAGTGATTTTATGGTCTTTCCGAGTTGGTTTTCTACTTCTTTTTGAAACACTTTAAATGTCTCAAACACTTCATGTTTATGTTTCAGCAAGTAAACATAACCATACCGACTAAAGTCATCAGTAAAAGTGATAAAGTTGTTAGCTCCTCATCTTGACATGATTCTAAATGGGCCACATACATTGGTATGTATTAGTCAAAGTAGATCTTTAGCCCTTTCTACTTGAAGTGAATAGGGTTTTCTTGCCATCTTACCAGACATGCATGAAACACACTTTCCTAAAGACTCAATGTCAGTAGAATTGATAAGTCCATCATGTTGCAACTTCTCAATGCGTTTCTTGCTAATGTGTCCAAGACGACAGTGCCACAAGAGAGAAGAGTCTAAGTTTAGCTTAACTCTTTTATTGCTAACAGCATACATAGAACTATCATTTGTATTTGAACAAGACATTTCAATTTCATAAAGACCATCCCTTGGGATAACAGTAAAATAAACCACATTATTTTTAGAAGTAGAAATTGTATTATTCAATTCAAAACGGTTGATAAAACCATCTTCATACAAATGAGAAACTGAAATAATCCCTCTAGTAATAGAAGGTGCATAATGACAATTGTTCAAAACAACAACTAGTCCACTAGGGCGACATAAATGATAATTTCCAATAGCTACAACTGCTTCACGTTAACCATTGCCCACGTACAGACTTAAAGCTCCTGGATTCAGTTTCTTACTTCCCCGCAGACCCTGAGTAGTATTATAGATGTGAGTACCACAACCTGTATCATAAACCCAAGATGTACTAGGAAATGAATAGAGTTCTATGGTGAAAATACCTGAAGTGCTAGCTCTTTGAGCCAACTGCTTCTTTTTCAGCAACTCGGTGAGATATGTGGGACAATTCCTTCTCCAATGACCTACTTCACCACAGTGATGGTAGATCGCGTCCTTAACAGGATTATCCTTTTTAGGTGGTGGAAGATTCTTAGGTTTGGGGGCATAAGATGGCTTAGCGTTAGCATATGCCTTCTTACCCTTGCCTTTCCTTTGAACCCCTTTTGCAGCCTTAGACGGTTTCTTGTTTTTGTTTTTCTGGACCTTTCCTGCTCTTATAGCATGAAGCGCAGGTGCAGCAACTTTCTTAGGTAACGTCTCTTCATGTAGCTTAAGCATAGCATGTAATTCATTTACAGTCTTCCCAATGCTGTGCATATTGTAGTTCTGCACAAAGTCGTCATATTCCTTAGAGAGTCCAACCAAGATTAGGCTTACTCCAAGGTTCAAAGTGACGGGGTGACCAAGACATTCTAACTGGTCAATGTAGCTCTTAATCTTTTGGACATAAGAGCTTATAGATTGACCTTCCTCTTGCTTGTACGTGTGAAAATCTCTCACAGTCTGAAGGAGTTCCTGTTCTGCTTGCTTAGAATATGAAGCTTTAAGCTCTATAAGCATGTCATTTGCACCAAGATAGGCTAGATTCTATTGGATTTCTAGGTCCATAGTCAATAACATCATCACAACAATTTCCTTTTGGTTCTTGACCCACTTATTATAAGTGGCTAGGGCCTGAGGAGGGATTGGTTGATCAGGTGCGGCAACAAGAGCAGCAGGAATTGGTTGCTCTAGGTATTTTTCCTTATCTTCTGTTGATAATACCAACCGAAGTTGTCTGTACCAATCAATGAAGTTAGGTCCAGTAAGTTTTTGTTTCTCAAAGAAACTCCTGAATACCGAATTGTTTCCGACTGTGGTAGTCATTTACAATTAACAAAAAGTTAAATAATTAGTATTTTCAATAATTAAATTCTTAATAGAATTAACTACCCAATTAATTACTAATTAAGACTAAGATCCAACTTGACCTCCCACTTATACCAGAGGTCTGACCAGTGAGTAAACAAGTATGGCAAGTGGTAAGCCACGATTACTAATTGCACAAAAATGTAACTCTTAGACTTATGAAACCGGTCAAGACATTAATCGACAAGTAATAATGTTAAGAGCATGTTTAGTTCTCATCTTATGCCTCGGGTCTAAGGTCTGACCAAGCATACTCGAATTAAGTCGACCAAGCAAGAAGGTACAAAAATCGCCAGAGGTCTGACCAGTGAGCAAAATTCACCATGAGTTGGAATGACCTTAAGGTCTGACCAAAGAGCCATGGCCATGATGCATGGGTTCTTGGTTGGTATTGTTTGGCATCAGACTTAAAATTAAACTTTTAGGGGGTATACTCATAATGTGATAATAATGGCGTGTAACATAAGAGCTAATGCAAACATCTATGTAGTGCGAGCTATTTGATAAAAACCTTTAATATGACACTGTTTTTTGTGACTTGCCATTTTTTACAGTAATATCTAATCCGAGACGCTCAATGAAGCGGAGATCAGGTCCTAGCGCTGAAGGATTTATTAAAAACCAAGTTTTTTTGGAGTGTTGACCACTTCCGCCTTAAAACGACTCTTATAGTTTGTTCTGTGGATTGTGCCGAATTTCCCATGATTCCATAGCTGGTACAGTGTTTAAATTCTTGAAACATGTTTCATAGTTTTGGTCTTTTATATGTTTCAAAAAAATACGTATTTTCCTCATATCAGTAGTAGCTTGGTCTAATATGAATATGTTTTAGGCGTGTAGAAATTAAAGACGGTCTAATATCATTTCTTTCATTATTTATTAGTCTGTATTCCATATTGTTTTGGCATATATGCATGTAAACTAGTAATCTGATAGCGCATGTAGAACATATTATAAAGATAACCTGGTTAATTTAAAACGTTAGTGTTGTAAGTTAGTAACAAGTAATCATCTTAAGTTCGCTCTTATCGATGTCTTCCCTAATTGGAGAACCATAAGACCCCTCACAGGTTTTTGTTCATCAAGTGCCTAGTTCATACCATTCATCACATATTAATGTGATTGAGTAGGTACTTTCTTAGTCCGTAATTTAGGAAACAAATCAAAACTAGAAATTTAAAGAAAAAAAAAAAAAATTCGTAGTTTCTATTAAAAGTAAAAAATATTTAAGTTTTCCATAAACAAAAATACTTACAAGATCCATTTAAATATTTAGTAAGATTTTATAATCCGAATAAACAAAGTAAAAGAAGAAACACAAATATTGCTATATTAAACAATTAATTTTATTCTCTTTTAAGTTTCTCTATCTAACTTTTAATTTAATCATATTTGCTAATTCTAGCAATTTTCTGTTTTTATTAATTTATGAGTAAAGATTTGCATTATTTTAACCATATTTACATTTAAATCTAATTATAAGAAAAATTAAAATCGCAGCGTAATAAAAAAAAATCATAATTAGGCGTGTTCAAGGCGGTAAGACTGTTTGATTTTTAAGCGTTGTAACCCTAGTATGCAAACTGATTGGCATCGGGATGCCACTGTTTGGGATTGTATTAATTCTAGCTAACCATTAGCTACGACGTGATGTACGCAGGGATGGATCTAGTTATGGCAAGTAGGTTAACATATAATAAGGAAAGCGTAGCCTTTTGCTAGCTATTATTGAATACAATAAGCGTCTAAACAAATGCCTCTACGGTTGCTCCACACGCAAACCGTCAAGTTTTTAAGTATGTAAAGAATTTGTTTCTGTTTTATCTTTCACGACAAGCCACCAAGGTAATATCGAATTGACGCAAACACACTCCTTGTGTTCCTTTTTGAATGTCGAACCAAACAAAACCTTATAAAGGCGTTCAAACCTAATTCAGTCATATCCGCTTTGAGGGAGATGTTCAATATAACCGTCCACGCGTACCTTGAATTGTCAAGCAAGGAGATCAAGTGAAACGGAAAAACCAAAACCGTAAAAAGGTGTTTGGTTGAATTCGGTTATAGGGAAGAACCGAAAATCCCTTAAGGATTTCGGTTAGGGTTTTTGGGAGAGAGGAGAGAGCACCAAAAATCTTAGGTGATTAGAGAATGAATGAATTAAAGAATGAGGAATATTGGGTGTGTTTATATAGGCACCCCAATAACCCTAAATCTTGTCGAATAAGATTAGTATAATTCCTATAATTAAAACAAATCTTTTTCCTTCCTTTTTCTCCTCCTCCAACCGAACAAACACCCCCTCTAGTCCCTTGATGGGTTTCGGCCAAACAAAGGGTCCTACAAGGTTCGGGTTTTATCCAGTTTAGTCCCTTGGTTCTATATTTAGAATATATTATATAGTTAATTAAACAAGTAATTAATTAAATAACTATTTAAATATAAATCGTGAAGTAAACCATACTCTTCGTATTTAACGTGTGTGCCCCCAATAGGCTTACGTATTTCTAACGTATAACTTGCGGAACCGACTACCAAATTCCAACATCACTATTATCACCAGCCTAAGAAAGTGGTTACTATTTAAGATAACCAAAGCCTACACTTGGTAGTTTCAGAGTCAATGCTACATGTAATCATTAACTATGATTACATTATGCAGCGATAGAGCTAGGATTGTTCACTTGGGTGGGTTGTACAAAACATATACACTAGTAGTACTTATATAAAAAATGGGGTTATACCGAGACATTAAGATTGAATATCATACGACTATACAACAAAAGCCGCTTAGATAAACAATAAAACATGCACTTAACTTCCCCAAATAGCACTTTCATTTAAAAAGGAACCCATAAACGTGTTCACTAAGATAAGCGAGCAACGATCATAGGAAACTGATACTCGTGGGGTTTTGTGGGATTTATTAATTCTAGCTAACCAATTTAGCCACGAGTGCGCAGCGGATGGATCTAGTTATGGCAAGTAGGTTAACACATATTAAATAAGGAAAGCGTACCTTTTGCGATTATTCTTGAATACAATAATCATCTAAAACAAACGCCTCTACGGTTGCTCACACAAACACGTCAATCAAGTATGTAAGAATTTGCTAGTCTTATCTTTACGAACAAGCACCAAGTGTAATACCAAAACCAAACATACGCCTTGTGTTCCTTTTTGAAGTCGAACCAAACAAACCTTAATAAAGGTTTAAACCCTAATTCGTCACCTTTGAGGAATCACCAAATAACCACCATGCGTACCTTGAATTGTCAAGCAAGGAGATCAAGTAAAACAGAAAAACCAAAACCCTAAAAGTGTGTTTGGTTAAATTCGGTTATGGGTATGAACCGAAAATCCCTAAAGGATTTCGGTTAGGGTTTTTAGGAGAAGGGAGAGAGCACCAAAAATCTTAGGTGATTAGAGAATGAATGAATTAAAGAATCAGGGATATGGGGTGTGTTTATGTAGGCACCCCAATAACCCTAAATCTTATAGAATAAGATTAGTATAATTCCTATAATTAAAACAAATCTTTTTCCTTCCTTTTTCTCCTCCTCCAACCGAACAAACACCCCCTCTAGTCTCTTGATGGGTTTTGGCCAAACAAAGGGTCCCACAAGGTTTGGGTTTTGTCTAGTTTAGTCCCTAGGTTCAATATTTAGAATATATTATATAATTAATTAAACAAGTAATTAATTAAACAACTATTTAAATATAAATCGTGAAGTAAACCATACTCTTCGTATTTAACGTGTGTGCCCCCAATAGGCTCACGTATTTCTAACGTATAACTTGCAGAACCGACTACCAAATTCTAACAGCTCCCACTTGGGAGGCAGAGTAGCAGGCTTGCAGATATACTGATAATTGGCAATGTCTAGCAAACACACACAATTACCTTTAGATTAGAAATACTTGAGACAAAAGTTTAAAGAACAATCTCAGCTTTCAATGGTTATGTATTATCTTGCTATATATAATCATCCCTTTGTTCAGATACCGTTAAATCATGGATATGGATCCTAACTCATTCCATATAGTTTAACATTTTAGTTTCTCATTATAGAAATAATTCTGATAGACCAAATGTAATCAAGAGTCATCTTGGATTACCCTTTGGGAATGGCTATTCATTTATCTGATTAAATCTAGAGAAGGGCCCAATGGTATCATTCTGCACATATAATGTGGAGGAACAAGTCCTTTATTGACTACAAGTGTTGTGGATGCTGCTTCACATGCACTCTAAAAATAAGCTTTTGTAACTACTATATTTTAGGACAGCGTTTGGCTATAATTACAAAAAGTGATATCCACACATACAGAACTTATTTGTATCTCAAGTCTAAGGATAATTATTTTAACCATTTTTGATATTTACTCATGACAAGGATCCAAAAGTAAATTTCGAAAGTTGGGGTTTCCAAAATGCATCCCTTGTGAATACATATAAGTTTGGCAGGAACAGTCCATATATTCAAAGAATATAACCAACACTCACATTTTCCTTACATAACAATATTCCCATATTGTTAACTGAAAATAAACATATTTAGAATGATAAATCATTCATGGATTAAACATGCAAAAATGGAATAACAATTATTATATGAATGAAAAACAAAAAACCAAAATTACCACGCAATCTTTATTCATCAAAATAAATATTGTCTTACAATTCCAAATTTTCCAAATTACTAATTAAAAAACAATTTTACATGAGAGACTAGCGGGGTTAAAACAAATTTTAATAGTCAATTACTGTATGCTTAGGAAATGATAAATGCTTTGTTAAAAGGCTCAGTAGATTGTCAATCTGTCGTAAATTTTGTTCTATCCTAACATTCAAAACCCAAATCAATGGTTTCTCGAAGATAGTGAACTTTTGCGCGAAAATGTCGTGCACCTTTAGTGACTCCATGATCATTTGCTATTGCTATGGCTCTAGTATTGTCACAATACATTGTTATGGGCTTCAATTTTGTTTTTTGGGAAAACAATCATTAGCCAAAATTGGAAGTTGCGAATCACATACAACCTCTTTCGATGCGTAATAACAACTATATTTTCAGCATATGTAAATGAGGTTGAAAAAATACTTTGCTTTGTGCTTTTTCCAGTCAACATCACATTCATTCAACGAAGAAAACATATCCTGTCTGAGACCTCAAGTCATCAGCATCCGTCAGATATCCAGCATCAGTGTAGCAAGAAACCCTGAGCTCTCGTTTCATATCACCTTCATAAACCAGAAACATATCCTTAGTGTTCCGAAGATACTTAAGAATATTCTTAACAGTAGTCTAGTGAAGTTCACCAGGATTTTGTTTGAAATTGGTTGTTATAGTTCTGAGCGAAGAAGCTCATCAGGCACGGTACATATTACTACATACCATGATCGAACCAAAGCCGAAGGTATGGATATTTGCTCATTGCGCTTTTAGCTAGTTCGATGGCAACCTCTGACTTACTCAATTTTAGCTTATCTTGCATTGGGATAGTTCTACGTTTGGAATTCTCCATATAATATCTTTTCAAGATTTTCTCAATGTAAGCACTTTGACATAAACCAATTAGATGCGTCAAAAGCAGCGATATATTCAGCATCTGTAGATAAAGTTGCATAAATAGTCTGCTTTGTACTTTTCCAATCAACAACACCTCCATTCAAAACGAACACATATCCAATCTGAGATTTCAAGTCATCAGCATCCGTCAGATATCTAGCATCAGTGTAGCAAGAGACCCTGAGCTCTCGTTTCATATCACCTCCATAAACCAGAAACATATCCTTAGTGTTTCGAAGATACTTAAGAATATTCTTAACAGTAGTCCAGTAAAGTTTACCAGGATTCTGTTGAAATCATCTTGTTATGTTCTGATCGAACGCAACATTTGGACGAGTGCATCTTACAGCATACATGATCGAACTAACAGCCGAAGCGTATAGAACATTGCTCATGCGCCGCTTTTCAGCTGGTGTCGAGGCACCATCTGACTTACTCAATTTCAACTTATCTTGCATTGGGGTAGTTCCACGTTTGGAATTTTCCATATAATATATTTTCAAGATTTTTTCAATGTAAGCACTTTGACATAAACCAATTAACTGCTTAGATCTATCTATGTAGATTTTGATTCCAAGAATATATGCAGCTTCACCCAAATCTTTCATGAAAAAATATTTTCCAAGATAGGATTTTACATCTTGTAACATTGGAATATTGTTTCCCATGATTAATATGTCATTGACATATAAAATTCAGAAAGTGACAGAACTCCCACTAGCTTTCTGATATACACATGGCTCATCACGATTTTGAGTGAAACTAAATTTCTTGATTTCATCATCAAATCGCTTATTCCATTGCCTAGATGCTTGCTTAAGTCCATAAATGGAACGCTTGAGCTTGCATACATGGTTAGGATATTTTGGATTAACAAAACCTTCAGGTTGCGTCATATAGACTTCTTTGGAAAGATGTCCATTGAGGAAAGCAGTTTTTACATCCATTTGCCAAATCTCATAGTCATAGAACGCGGCTATGGCAATAAGAATCCTTATGGCTCTTATGTCTGAAACAGGAGAAAAGGTTTCTTTATAATCAACCCCGTAGGTTTGAGTGAAGCCCTTTGCTACGAGACGAGACTTAAAGGTGTGTACTGCACCATCCATGTCGGTCTTCTTCTTGAAGAGCCATTTGTGACCAACAGTTTTAGCGTTAGGAGGAAGTTCTACAAGCTCCCAAACATCGTTGTCTTTCATGGATTGCATTTCCACATTCATAACAGCTAGCCATTTTTCGGATTCAGGATCCTTTAATGCAGCTTTATAGTTGGCGGGTTCACCGAGATCCCCCAACTCGTGTTCCTCAGCATCGATGTACAAACACAATCGATCTCTGGATGACGTGTCCTTGTGGACCTACGAATGGGATTGATATCACTTTGAGGTTCATCAATTTCTTGATCATCCTCTTCATGATTTAAGCTAGTGTCTAAAGAAGGATTTGTATCTTCTTCTTGAATAATTTCAAGATCTTCTAGACTCCCACTTGCTTCTTGATCTATAAGATTACTCTCAAAGAACTCAGTATTCCGGGCAACAAACACTTTGTTCTCGGATGGGTTGTAGAAAGAATATCCTATCATTTCCTTTGGGTATCCTATGAAGATACTCTTAAAAAATCTGGGTTCTAGTTTGTCAGGTTTGGTAAGTGTATCACGCTTAACAAGTGCCTCACAACCCCATACTTTTAAGTAAGACAGCTTAGGGGCTTACCCATGCCATATTTCATATGGTGTCTTATCAACCTTCTTAGTTGGAACCATGTTGAGAATACGTGCAGCAGACTCAAGGGTATAATCCCAAAAGGGCTTTGGAAGAGTAGTTTGACTCATTATGGAGCGAACCATGTCTAGCAGTGTTCTATTTCTCCTCTCTGACACTCCATTATGTTGAGGCGTGTAGGGAGGAGTCCTATGGGCAATAATCCCATGCTCCTTTAGATGATCCAAAAACTCTTGACTCATATATTCACCACCACGATCATATCGTAGTGATTTTATGGTCTTTCCGAGTTGGTTTTCTACTTCCTTTTGAAACACTTTAAATGTCTCAAACACTTCATGTTTATGTTTCAGCAAGTAAACATAACCATACCGACTAAAGTCGTCAGTAAAAGTGACGAAGTAGTTAGCTCCTTATCTTGACATGATTCTAAATGGGCAACATACATCGGTGTGTATAAGTCCAAGTAGATATTTAGCCCTTTCCACTTGATGTGAATAGGGTTTTCTTGCCATCTTTCCTAACATGCATGAAACACACTTTCCTAAAGACTCAATGTCAGTAGAATTGAGAAGTCCATCGTGTTGCAACATCTTAATGCGTTTCTTGCTAATGTGTCCAAGACGGCAGTGCCACAAGAGAGAAGATTCGTTTAGCTTAGCTCTTTTATTGCTAACAGCATACATAGAACTATTATTTGTATTTGAACAAGACATTTCAATTTCATAAACACCATCCCTTGGGATAACACTAAAATAAACAATATTATTCTTAGAAACAGAAATTGCATTATTTAATTCAAAACGGTTGATAAAACCATCTTCATACAAATGAGAAACTAAAATAATCCCTCTAGTAATAGAAGGTGCATAACGACAATTGTTCAAAACAATAACTAGTATACTAGGGAGACATAAATGATAATTTCCAATAGCTTCAACTGCTACAAATTGACCATTGCCCATGTACATACTTAAAGCTCATGGATTCAGCTTCTTATATGTAATATTACAGATATGAGTACCACAACCTGTGTCATAAACCCAAGATGTACTAGGAAAAGAATAGAGTTTTCATGTAAAAAATACCCTGAAAGTGGCTAGCTCCTTGAGCCTAAGGTGCTCTTTTTCGAGCAACTCTGTGAGATATGTGAGGACAATTCCTTCTCCAGTGACCTACTTCACCGCAGTGATGGCAGATCGCGTCCTTTACAGGATTATCCTTTTTGGTTGGTGGAGGATTCTTAGGTTTGGGGGCATAAGACAGTTTAGCATAAGCATATGCCTTCTTACCCTTGCCTTTCCCTTGAACCCCTTTTGCAGCCTTAGACGGTTTCTTATTTTTGTTTTCCTGGACCTTTCCTAGCTCGTTATATCATCAGTGTAATGGTGGCATCAAACTTACTTTGGTAATGACCTCTTCATGTAGCTTAAAGCATAGCATGGTAATTCATTTACGGTCTTCCCTCATGTTGTGCGTATTATATAATTCTTCCAAAGCTGTCTATATCATTAGATGAGTCCCAACCAAATAAAGGCTTACTCCAAGGTTTCACAAGTGACGTGGTGACCAAGACGATTCAATTGGTCAATTTAGCTCTTCAACTTAGTGACATAAATGAGCTTACAAAATAGACCTCCCCCCTGTCTTGCACGTGTGGAATTCTCTTACAGTTTGAAGAAGTTCATGTTCTGCTTGCTTAGAATACAAAGCTTTAAGCTCTGTAAGCATTGTCATTGGCGCCAAGATAGGCTAGACTCCCTTGGATTTCTAGGTACATAGTCAATAATCATCTCACAAAATAAAATGGATGCAAGTTCCATTTAGGTTTTTGACGCCACCTCCATTATAAGTGGTCAGGGTCGCAGGAGGGATTGGCTGATCAGGTGCAGCAGCAACAGGAGCAAACAGGAATTGGTTGCTCCAGGTATTTTTCCTTATCTTCAGTTGATAAGACCAACCGAAGTTGTCTGTACCAATCAATGAAGTTAGGTCCAGTAATTTTTTGTTTCTCAAAGAAACTCCTGAATACCGAATTGTTTTCGACTGAGGTAGTCATCTACAATTAACAAAAAAGATCAATTAATTAGTATTTTCGATAATTAAATTTTTAATAAATTAACTACCCAATTAATTACTAATTAAAACTAAGATCCAACTTGACCTTCTACTTATTACCAGAGGTCTGACGATGATAAACAAGAAGAGGCAACGTGGTAAGCCAACCTATTGCTAATTGGTATAAAAAATGCAACTCTTAGAATTATGAGACCTTTCACACATTATTCAACAAGTAATAATGTCCGAAGAGCTATGTTTAGGTTTCACCCCTCTTCTTATGCCTCCGGTCCAAGGGTCTGACCAAGCAGTACTCGAATTAATTCGACAACAAGAACGTAGCAAAAAATTCACTAGAGTCTGACCAGTGAGCAAAATCGCCCATGGTTGGAATGACCTCTAAGGTCTGACCTAAAAGAAGCCAAGCCAAATCTCGTGTTCCTGGTTGGTCTGGCATTGACTTTAAAATTTCAACACATAGGGGTATGCATATATAGTGATTAAATGACGTGTACAAAAGAAGCATGCAATAAACTTTGTAGCACTAATTTTAAAGAAAAAAAACCTTTAATAATACCACTGTATGGACATGCATAGTTCACGGTAATCCAATTCGGAAAACGCACAAAGAAGTAGAAGAACAGTCAGCGCGCAACGTATTAAAAACCTGAGTTCTTTAGGAATGTTGACCACTCCGCCTTAAACTTCTCTTATAGTTTGTTCTAGTAGATGAGCCGTACTTCCCATGAGTCCATAGCGTCCAGTTTTTAAATTCTTGAAAAAACATGTTTCATAGTTTTAGGTCTTTTAATGTTATAAAAAACATATTTTCTACAAAACACATAGCAGGTCAAAATGAATATGTTTTGGGCGTGTAGAATTAAAAACCGGTTTAATGTCATCTTCCATTATTTATTAGTCTGTATTCCATTTGTTTAGGCATGTAAGCATGTAAACTACTAAACAAATAAGCATGTAGGAACATAATAAATATGATAACATTAAATTAAAACGAGTAACAAGTAATAATTCGAGTTCTCTACGAGTCTTCCCCAATTGGAGAACCATAAGACCCTCACTAGGTTTTCATCAAGTGCCTAGATCGCCTCATTCATCACAAATTAATGTGATTGAGTAGGTCTTATAGTCAGAATTTAGAAAACAAATCAAACTAACAATTTAAAAGATCTAATTTTCATTAAAAATAAAAAAATATTTAGTTTCCAAAAATAAAATATTTACAAAGATCTTTTAAATAATTAGGAAGATATTTTGATCCTAAATTAATAAATTAAAAGAAGAAACAAATATGGCTAAATTAAATAATAATATATATTTCTCTTAAATTTTCTTTATTGAACTATTATTAATTATCTTGCAAGACCTAGCAATTTTCTTTATTAATTTATGGTAAAGATTTGCATATCTTCACCATATTTACAATAAATCAATAATAAAAAAATAATCGCAGCATAATACTAAAAATCAAATCTAGGCGTGTAGCAAGGCGTAACAATTCGATTTTTAAGCGTGTAACCCTAGATGCCAAAACGAGTTAACTGGTGATGCCACTGACAGGATTTAATAAATTAGCTAACCAGTTTAGCCACGAGTGCGCAACTATGGAATCCTAGTATAGGCAATAGGTTAACACATATAAACGAAGGAAAGCGTTACCTTTTTTCGATTATTCTTGAATACAATAAGCTTCTAAAACAAACGCCTCTACGGTTGCTCACACAATCACGTCAACCAAGTAAGAAGAAAATTGCTAGTCTTATCTTCACGAACAAGCCCAAGATGATAATACCCAAACCAAACACAAAGCCTTGTGTTTCTTTTTGTATTCGATTACTAAAAAACAAACCCTAATTAGGTTTATATCAAGAAAGACCCTAATTTTGTTACATTATATTTTGAGGAGATCACCCAATAGACCACCCACGGCTACGCTTGAATTGTCAAGCAAGGAGATCAAGTAAAAAACTTCAAACCAAAACCCTAAAAGGGTGTTTGGTTGATTTCGGTTATGGAGAAGAACTGAAAATCCCTTAGGGATTTCAGGTTAGGGTTTTTAGGTAAGAGGAGAGAGCACCAAAAAATCTTATGTATTATAGAATTAGATTGAATTGAAGATAGGGATAGGAGTGTGTTTTATATAGCACCCCAAGACTCTAATTCTGTGTAGAAAAAGATTAAGTATAATTCGCCATAAATTAAAATCAAATCTTTTTCCTTTCCTTTTTCTCCTCCTCCCTACCAAACAAACACCTCCTCTATCCCTTAGATTGGGATTTCGGCCAAACAAGGGACCACAAGGTTCGGCGGGTTTTGTCCAGTTTATCGCCTTTGGGTTCAATATTAGAATATATATATAATTAATAAACAAGTAAATTAATTAATAACTATTTAAATTATAAATCATAGAAGTAACCATACTCATTCTTATTAACTGTGTGCCGCCAATAGCTCACGTATTGTCTAGACGATAAACTTGCGGAATCGACTACCAAATTCCAACAGTATCATATGTGTGGGATTAAAATAACGATATGTATGTTTTTTGTTGCCAATGCCACCACACATGTTTCTTTGTATCTGTCGAGTGATCATCAATATAGACCGTGGAATCAAGTTTTTACCTGAGCATAGTCTGTAGTATAAGGTATACAATGAATGTGCACAACAAAAAACTGACATCTAATGACACATAAATAAATGTCTAAAAAAATGCAAGTAAAATCCAAAAGATGTCACTAAAGTATAAAAGAAGTGTCATTAAAAAAATTATTTGCTTTTCTCACACTTAAAAAGTGTAGGTAAAAGTTCATTTACAGTGACAAAAAAAAGTGTTAGTACATATCTTTTTGCCTGTTGTGACATAATTTTTTATTATAAACATATACTAAAGACGTGTTAAAACGCCGTCGTTTTTGTGCCGCTAGATACAATGTTTTTTTTGAACTAATTCTCCCATGGGCTAATTCTTCCAGCCCTTTTAATTTTTCCGGCCCTTTTTTTGTTCATTTTATATCTTACGGGGTATTTGATAACATACATTCTTGAACCATCTTCTCCGCTCACCCCACACATACTACGGCTTCATTCTCACCCATCGGTTCTTCATCTTTTTTGCCTCTGAAGATTTGGATGTTTAACAAACGGTATCAAATGAAACATATGATATTTCGTATTTGGTTGTTGAATTAACTATTTCAATATGAAACATCTGCTTTGTTATGCATAAAGTTTTAATTTTTATGCTATTTTAATATGATTTGAGTGTTATAATATTTTGGGTAGCTTATTTGAAAGAGATAGAATATCTCCTTGCCGATTTTAAATTGTAGAAATATGTCCTCAGGATTTTTGTATTAAAATACAGTTGAATTGATTTCTTTTTGGCAAATGATGAGTTTCTTTCGGCTTATGGCTCATTTGGTTTTGGGTTTATGTTTCTATGCTCACTTTTTACAGATTAGTTTCAAACTTTTCGGCTTATATAAGTTTGTTATATCATAAGCTTATATAAGCCGCAAAGTTTCAAAATAAGCCACAAAACGATGAGCTTATAAACATAATCTGCAAAACCAAATAGCCAGTATAGCCAAAGTTCGAAAGCCTCCAAGTCGATATGTGGTATACAACTTTTATCCTTCTACATTTTATTTTAACACCAGAGTGGGATGAGAAGTGATTGTTGTTGGCATTTTTGATGACGTCAATGTATAGATTGTTTTGTGTTGTTTTGTTTTTTTGGTAAACGGGACATAACAATCATGGAGTAACTGCTGAGCTGAATTAACAGCTTGTCGTGCATAAAGGTTTTGATATTTAGTGCAACAAATGGGCTCTTCTGGATTTTAGTTTATCCATGTAATCAAAATCAAGGATCTTGCATTAGAAGAACTACAATACCCGCCAAAGAAACACATAAGACATCCTCTGGTCCCCGTAACTAAAACTTTATATAGTTGGTTAATTAAAAAAAACTGATATAAATATTGTTTCTTTCTTTTCGCTTTTAGTTCCAAATCAATTTTCATTTGTTGCTTTTAGGCTACGCATCACAAGGCAAAGAGGCTGGATGAAATAACTCATGATCCGTGCCTAGTAAGTCTCAACATGAAATATTTCACGGCAGTGAAATAATGAAACTGATACACATTCAACTACGTAAAACTTTGACGCCTGCTGAAGCTTAACTTACAACAGCTATACAAGATTAGTAGTATGTATACCAACGACACATACAACATATTTGGCATTCATTCAAATATATTTACCAAAATAATCACGTATAACTACTAGAGGTGAAAAAAGGGCAGGTTCAGTAATGGGTCGAGTTGAATTTAAACACTTTTTGCCTAAAACCTTAACAGTCTTTTAAAGAAAAAGAAATGGTGCATTCGCTGTTATGTCTCAGGTTAGACAATTTCAAGAAGTTAAAACGTAAAATTGTTTATTTTCTATAGAGAAGTGTTTGAGATTTTGATTAGCCGTGACTCGAAAACGTTATCATCATTGTCACTTTTAATATGCAATGGCAAACACCTCCTTAATTTTTTTTTACTTAAAAATATGCAGTTGTTTGTAACGAATTGCCAACTTTTGCAGGGTCGTATCAAAGAACTAAACGTCCTTGGTCGAGCAGGTTAAACCTTCACATACAAAGTTGAAGGTAACAATATGTGAGTTCATCCACTTGATCATGGCATAGAACATAAATATGAATACTATGTTGCTCATATTTGACCATATTTTTTACACACATTGTACTATGAATCTCTACCATTGGTTCCCACGCACGAGTATGATAGCTAGCAAAAAGATTAAATCGGCTTAGACAAGTGCATCAGGTATAACATTATCCCATTCGCTTATTCAATACTTTTGTTTTGGTAACCAATTATGTAATATTTTTTTATGTTTATCAAATTTCAAGAAGTCTGCGCTTATTTAACGAGTTTATTCACAATTCTATTAACCAACTGAAGGGCATGAAATTATAAAGGAAACAGACATTATAACTTATAGCGAAGTAGAGAATTTAATGGAGGAATTTGTGGTTTATTTGGGTCTTTAAATGGTAGAATTATATGAAATATACGTTCGCTCCTATTTAGATATGCAAATTCGAGTTTCAAGTTGCTCATATATCAGGTTTCATGTTTAACTAGGGGAGGAGCAACAAACTAATACAGAAGTAATACAAGTAAAGTTTATTTGTTACTTAGTATACATGTCTTTAATATTCATCAAAACAATACATATGGACTTTAGGTAAGATTACTTAAAATCGGTAAAACTTATGAAAGTTTCTTCTGATGTGAAGGTTCCTCAAATCTGTCATAGTACTTTGAAAAGAGACCATGAATATTTGAATACGGTTGAAGAATGCTGCAGAGAGACACACACAGAGGTACGTATTTAGCCTTTCTGTAGAGGTGACCGACTCGACTCATTTACTAGAAATGGGTCAAAATGGGTGGAAAAGGCATATGATCCTCACTACAGGGTAAGTTTTATGCTCTGAAACTTGGCAACATATTTGGTGTTTCGGTTTCTTATTAAACTGCTTATATGTCTATTGCGGTGGATACATTAGAATAAGCATTATGGTTTTTTTTAGGATTCATAGTCTTACACTCGCTATAGCCTAATTACACGTTAAATAAGATTTACAAATAGGATGAAACAAACACCTATTAGTAAAATTAAAAAGGAAACTGATCACTAGGCTTTTCAGAGGTCAATGCGGTTTTGTATTTGCTTTTAGATGTGATTTATCAAGTATTATGTATTTATGTATTATCCGTTTACTTAAACTTTCTGAAAATATCAGAATTATCTTTCCGAACATCTGTTTGCTGCAAGTATTATAGAATTATAACAACTGAGTCTAATGGTGTGTTTGATTCACGCAGCGGCGCCAAAAACTTGATGCGGTCATCGTAGGACTTCAACAAGAAGTTTTACAACTCCTTAGGCAGAGTACCTAATCGTTGTAGTAGTAGTATAGGCAAGACTCGGGGGTTGTTATCGTTCTCTAGGGGAATAGGTTGGGAAGGCTTGATCACGGTCCAACAGAATTCTAGGGGTTGAGAGAAGATTATTTTTTTGTTTTTATATTTATAGAAAGCAGGTAAATCTATGGTTTAAGAGGTTGGTTTGTTTAACTATTAACTAAACTAATATCTAATCTACTGGTGATAACTTTATGATAATTAAATGTATTTACTTAATCATGCATTACTTATCAGACTGCTTCTCCTAATCCTGTTGCCTTGTCACACTTGTGATGATTTGTGTAAGTATTTCCTAGGTCATGAACGGATTACACGAACCCGCCGTCTATTTAATATTCTGTTATGGCAACGCACAAGTAAGGTAGTATGAAGACTATTACAAGTCCCCTAAGAGTATATTAAATGCGTATGAAATATCTTAAGAAGGATCAACCATATAAGGGGGTAAGGTAGTATGAAGACTGTTACCCGATGGTATCCTTTCTATGCACTCGCGTTTCCCTAGAAGTGTCAACAGCGATACAGACAAAAGCTAGTTTTCTAAAGCCTAATGGGCACATTCATCAACAAGAAGCAACAGTAATAGGATCTACAATCTGACTTTCATGCAATCATAAGCAAATACAAAGGTTTAGGCTAGCATGTTAAGGATAAAGCAAGAAGATAGATTAATCACACAACACGTAGACATATTAAATGATTAATGAATAACACTCTTACTTGATTAAAACATGGATAGAAGGT
Organism: Tanacetum coccineum; assembly: GCA_026074375.1. Classification (NCBI taxonomy): domain Eukaryota; kingdom Viridiplantae; phylum Streptophyta; class Magnoliopsida; order Asterales; family Asteraceae; genus Tanacetum; species Tanacetum coccineum. Next base: position 23,565 of record BQNB010070125.1, read on the forward strand.
AGTTACAATAGGGTTTAAGGCCCTAAAAACAACCTTTAAAGCTGCTACAAAGACTAGGGTTCGTCTCCTAAAAGTTATACAAAGTTACATACTTAAAACCCTAAAATCGGTTTTGTATATATAGAGATATCGCTGCGACGGCGTCGTGTTGAAGTCCTGACGCCGTCGCTACGTGGATGATTCTAGATCCTCTTTAAGTCGGCCACGTCCTGACGCCGTCGCTAGATCTCTGACGCCGTCACTGGATAGATCACGACGGCGTCGCTTTATGCCTGCGACACCGTCTCCACGCTCTGTGAACAATACTTCTTCATGGATTTGGTGTAGGTGATCCTTAATCTGCTCCGTTTCTTCATCTCACTTATGACGCCCACCCCAAGTTACGTGTATTACTTCAAATCCATCCAAGTGCTAAAAACCTGGACTCGTCTCATCTATGATTAAGCACACTCTCATCTAGGATTTTGCATGATTTAAGAGGTTAAATGACCTTGAAATAGTGTATAAAATGACACCTCATCAATGTTGTTAATCGTGAAAGACGTGAGTTTGAATAAATTGTGAGGTTTGGTTGTGTAAAATAGTGAGGTACAAATATTTAATAAGTTTTGACAGTATACTAAAGAACTAAGGACAGCTGACTGTATTATAAGTTTTGAAGTATATAAACCCTAAGGACATTCGACTGTAAATAGTGGGTTTAGGAGCACATTCACAAGCTAAAACCATAAAAATATGTTAGTACACTTAATTACGAAGCCGTGAATATAAAGAACTCGAAAAACGGATTTATAACGAAAGAGATACGGTCAAAACAAGTTTAGTAATGATTTCGGCAAAAACAGTTTTTCTATACAATCTTAGCAGAATCTGTTGTAGTGATTTTGACCCCTTTCGGGTCCAAACCGGCTAAAGTGTAAAACTAGAAAGTTGTCCGGAATGATTTTACGCTTAAAGCACGTCGTTTCTTTTCTCATGAAAGTCAAAAACGAATGAGTTATCACACTTTTAAAACCGGACCTGCACGTAACATTTTTATAAAATGCATGCTATTAGGATTAATAAAAGGGGTTTTCTGGTGTTTTCGGATCCGTTTGAGCTATAAAAACTATAGAAAACAATGTAGTAATACTTGTATAATATTTATACGTGTTATAAACTTTATAAATATTATTTTATAAACTGGTTCACTATAAATATGTTGGCGTTGTAAAAATAATAAAATTGTAAATCAATTGAACTAGACTATAATTAATTTTTGGACAATTAGAAAATATTGCGAAAGCATATACTTAGAAATTAAATGATAAACTTAACGTAAACATCATTTCGACTTATAAACAAAAACTAAAACTATTAGTTGGTGATATAACGATATAAAATACATTGTTTTAATTGCATTATTCTAAATCGACCTATAATAAAATAGGTTGCATATCGGACTTTTGTGACGATTTTCTTTATTGATTATTCCAAAATCAATATCATTACTTGAGGTGAGTTTATAGCCTCGCTTTAACTTGTTTTACAATTATTTTACAAATCTCGGGGTGAGATACATTGCTTGTTTTCACTTATGGACGTAAATACTTTACTTTCTTTCAGATGATTACGGATTAGCCTAAGTAGCGATAATCCATTATGCCCAAATTATCATGAACCGTTAATTACTTTGTGTAAGAATGTGTGTTATAAATATATCTATTGGGATTGACATCCCCGTTCAGGATTGGTGCCAACTAGGCCAACGGACGTACACCATATCGGATTGCGGGTGTCTCACTTTAGACACTCCTTAGGGTACTTTGATTTTCTGAAATTGATTGGCATTCACTGTGGCACTTACTTACTTTGTCTGAAATTGATTGGCATACATAACTTTGTCTAGTTTCGGTGTCATGAGCTTAATGCAATCGTAATCACTTCTTCGGATATTGTATACCACGCAAAACCTACTTTAAATCTTGCGGTCGAACAATTATACTTACATAAACCTATGAACTCACCAACTTTATGTTGACACTTTTAAGCATGTATTTCTCAGGTGAATAAGTTGCTTGACGTTTTTTATGTGCATTGGAGTCTAAACTTTTCAAGATTTCATTCATGGATTTCTATTTGCATTCAAACTATCAATCTCGTTGTATTATTTTCAGACTTTTATTATGATGCAACTTTGGGACAAATGTTATAACATTTTAAATTTCAATTAAATCAACGAGATTATCTTTCAAACGACTCATTTAGAGGTCGTTCTCTTGTAACTTGTGCTATTGTATTATAAAGTAACGCCTCCGGTTACCTTTCCGTTGCCACATATTTTGGGGGTGTTACAGATTGGTATCTAGAGCCAAGGTTATAAAGAACTAGGTTGCATATTTTACCTAGACTGTAACTGTTTTCACGAACATTGCATCACATAAAACTTTTTCATGTGCATACACTACTTTCTTACATTACTTTCTTACACTACATGCTTACATTGCCCATACTTGCGTTTACATTTTCCTTACATGCTTTTACACTTGCCTTATATCAAAGTTGTTTATATAAATACTAGAATTTTTCCCAAGACATTGTGAATGACACGATGGTCTTTAAAACTTTTTATGACTTTACATAATACCATTTTACATAACATTGAAACTTGTCATAGTCCGCCGATCCCACTAGCTACCTTATCATTCAACTCTGAGTTGAACACCCGCCTCATACTGTTAAAACACCTACGCCATTTTGTGACCGCCACCTAGAAACATGCCAATTAATTCAAACACAACTATAACCTGTCAGCTCATAAAATTTCATCTTTGGATCACGACTTTTGGAATCCAACTTATTTTATTTTCTTTTTCACCGTTTGATTTTGAAGAAACACCGACGATAAGACAAAGAATGAGTTCCGCAGAGAGTGAGCAGATTGTAGCCCAACGAGTTAATAATGCTATTGAGGTTAATGCTTAAGGAGATACTTTCTCATCTTGCCTAGTGAAACCTAAGTTGGAACTATCTTGGACTCTATTCCTTATAGGAGTTCGCGTTGTACTTTCTTTTAAATTTCGTCGTATGTGTGGATGATTTAAATTTTCTTATCAAATTTATGTTTTGTGAAAACTTCGTCGATTTTACTTTTATTCCCTATATATTTATACAAGCCACTTTCTAAATTAGTATAGCCCTTTAAATATTTCTATAATCACTTTACGAACCATTTTCACTATCATTGATAAACTATCTTACTATCATTTAATAAACCATCAGTTTATTAACTATTCTTACTAAAGTAATAACTACTTTATCATCGCTTAGCAAACCACCATCTTATAAACTATTTTCCTACTATCACATAAACCATATTGCTATCACTTAAGGACCTATTTTATTATCACCATGAAAAATTGTTTTACCATCACCTTATAAAAATTTTACTATCACTTATGAACTATTTAACTATCATCTTATAAACCATCTTACGGTTATCTCGAAAATCATTTTTTGTCATCCTATAAACTACCTTGTTTCCATCTTGTGAATTAATTTATCACACTATAAAACTATTTTGATACTGCTTTATGCATAACGTAATTTGACGAAAATGAGCATTGTAGCGTTAGTCCTCAATTATACATAGTCTAATCACCTATGTCTAATTCAAGAAAACCATGCCATGCTGAGAATAGGCACCTTAAATTTTTGTCAGAACCAATTTTCGACTTATATCTCTGAAAAGCAAAGCTTTGTGTGCATATTCATTAAATGTGTCTGTTACGAGATACCGAATTAGAAATCATAGTAACTAAGTAGACCTTTACACCACCTTACTACATAGATTCAACATCATCTTACGCCAAATCCTATGTCGAAAAGTTAAGACGCATCGCTAGTCACCCTAGGACAATCCGCCAACGAGCTTACTCATCATTATGGAAATTAATAAAGCACCCATTCAAAGTCGGCATAATGCT
>BQNB010070126.1:0-33236 GCA_026074375.1 Tanacetum coccineum
GGGAGTTTAGCTATAACATCAACTTTAGCTCTATCGACCTCAATCCCGGACTTTGAAATCTTATGGCCGAGGATAATGCCCGCTTTAACCATGAAATGGCACTTCTCCCAATTTAGAACTAAGTTGGTATCTTCGCACCGTTTAAGCATTTTATCTGAATGGGAAAGGCAAGACGAGAAAGAATCCCCGAAGACCGAGAAATCGTCCATAAAGACCTCCATTGTTTCCTCGATCACGTCGTAGAAAATAGCCATCATGCACCTTTGGAACGTGCCTGGAGTATTACATAACCAAAAGGCATAGCGTCGGTAGGCAAACGTCCCTCATAATGTCATAGTGAAGGAGTCTTCTCATTGTTCTTTCGAGTTATGGAATTTGAAAATATTCGGAAAATCCATCTAAAAAGAAATAGTATTCGTTCCCTGCTAAACGTTCTAGCATTTGGTCCATAAAAGGCAACAAGAAATGGTCTTTACGAGTGACATTATTAAGCTTTCGGTAATCTATACAAACACACCATCCGGTAACTAGTCTTGTAGGAATCAACTCATTATCTTCATTTTCAACTACGGTCATGCCACCCTTTTTAGGCACACAATGAATGGGGCTCACCCACGGACTATCAGAGATAGGGTAAATCAATCCGGCATCAAGGAGTTTGACAACTTCCTTTTTGATAACCTCATGAATTTTCGGGTTCATCCTTCTTTGATGTTGGACCACCAGTTTGAAATCGTCTTCCATTAAGATCTTGTGAGTACAAAAACTAAGGTCGATACCCTTAATGTTGGAGATTTTCCATGCGATGGCCCGTTTATGTGATTTAAGAACCTTTAAAAGGGCGGCCTTTTCTTCATCTTTTAATGCTTTAGAAATTATGACAGGTAATTTATCAATTCCTTCTAAAAAAGTGTATTCAAGATGAGACGGTAAATCCTTAAGCTCAAGCTCCAGAGGATCATCAATAGAAGATTTAATCATTTCAATTTCCTCAAAATGAAGTTCTTTCGGACGGAGAGGGGATGATGGATCATCATTTAATAACTTCTCGAGTAGAAGAAGGTCTCCCTCTAGATTAAAGCCGACATCATCAATTCCCGGTGGAATTGAATCATTTGTAAGACAAGCTTTGATTTCTTCCAAAATGAAGTCACCTCCGTCAAAAGGATTAAGAGAGGGGAAAGAAGTAGAAATGATAGGATCTAAAAACGGAGTGGGATTGCCACTCGTAGAACTATTCGAAAATCCAAGAACTTCTTGAGCATACTACTCACATGAAACGTTGATGACATCGATTTGTTTAACCGATTCAGCATCATCGTAGGAGTATCTCGAAGTTTGACCAACTTTAAAGGTTATGGCTTCATCATCAACTCGGAGAGTTAATTCTTTACCGTAAACATCAATCAAATCACGTGTCGTCCTCAAAAAGGGTCTCCCGAGAATTAAGGGAACTCGAGGATCAAAAACATAATCAACGACTACAAAGTCGGTCGGAAAATGGAACTTTCCTACTTTTACAAAGACATCTTCAGCAATACCGGATGGACTAGTAGACGATCAGTCTGCAAGTTCAAGAATCATTCGAGTAGGAGTAAGTTCGGGGAGTGAGAGCTTCTTCCATATGGAAAGAGGCATCAAGTTGATGCTTGCACCAAGATCGGCTAAGGCTAAGCATTCAACTATCTCCGGAAAATCACACGGAATAAGAAACTTGTCGGGGTCTCTAAGTTTTTCGGGAAACTTTTTTATTATAACCGCCGAACAATTCTCATTCACCGGTGTTTTAGCTAAGTCAAACAATTTTCTTTGTTATTAAGGAGACTTTTAAACATTGAAGCAAATTTCAGCATATGTAGAAGAGCATCTGCGAAACTGAGCTCGAAATCTAATCCCTGAAAGATTTCAATCGAAGCTAGATTATCATCTTTTTCCCGGAGCTTCTGTTTGTTAGCTCTTGAAGGATAAGGTATAAACGGTTTAGGCTTAGGATCAACAACGGGCTCATCAATTGGAGCTTGAATTTGGACTACCAGAGGTTTGATGTTTTCGGTACTCGGTTGTACCATATCCTTTGTCACCTTGGGTTTTTGTTCCACCACCTTGAGAAGAGGAGAGAAAGGAGGTGGAATTGGAGGTCCATTATAAGAAATACCACTTCGGGTGGTGATTGCTTTCAAGTCACCTCTCGGGTTAGCAGCAGTATTGCTAGGAAGTGAACCCGAACCCGAAGAAGAAGCGGTATTCATTTGAAAAAAACTGCTCATCATGTTCTTAATATCATTCGTTAACTCATTCTTGAACGCATTGTTCTGCCTACTCAACGTAGTATCCATCTCTTTCTTTAATTCCGTCCTCATATTGCTTATTTGATTTTGCATTACTCTCATATTAACATCATTTGTCTTCATGTAGTTCAAGAGATCGTTTGAAGGTCCAACTTAAGGCGGAGCTTGATAATTCTGGTTACCTTGATTGAAATTATTTCCTCGGTTCTGATTGCACCCTTGAAAACGGTTTTGATTATTTTGCACAGGAGGAAAACCAGGTGGTCCCATTTGATTGCTAGCACGATAATTCGGGTCTCCTTGAGGACGATATCCTCGATTCTGATTATAGGTCGCTGCAGCTGCAAAAGCATTGAAAGTGTTGCCATCGGTGGCAAGACACTCATAGTAGGGATGCGGTCCACCACAAGTCACACAACTTTCAGAAATTGCTTTAACAGTCTCTGGAGGTGAGGTCTTAACATGACGAAGCATAGCATTAACGGCATCAGTAAGAGCGGCCATCTCCGATGGACATGCCGTGGTAGAAGAAGAAGTATTAGCACTCACTTTGGAAACAACCGGTTTGTTTCGTGAATTGCGAACTTTTGATTTGTTTTCAATAATTGTCAAAGCATCTCGAGGAGTTTTAGTCAAAAGATTAGCACCGGCGGCGACATTCAAAGAATCTTGATCTGTTGGGTTTAAAGCATTGTAGAAAGTATCAAGTTGATGTAATTCCGTAAAACCGTGATGTGGGCATGCACGAAGGAGATCCTTGAAACGGTCTCATGCCTCACTAAACGTTTCCTCAAACTTTTGTTGAAAATTTGTGATTTCATTTCGGAGATTTGTAGTTTTGGAAGGAGGAAAGAATTGGTTAATGAACTTGGAAACAAGATCTTCCCAAGTAAGAATAGATCGAGGGGGTTCTTTTTCGAGCCAAATCCGGGTTGCCCCCTCGATAGAAAATGGAAAAAGCATAAGCTTAATCGACGAATTAGGCACATCTTTATACTTAATCGTGGAAGTAATCTTGTTAAACCAACGAATGTGAGCATGAGGATCTTCTTTCTCAAATCCGTAAAATTGTTTTGAAGTTACAAGATTTAGAAGTCCATGTTTAAGCTCAAAATTCTCCGCGAGAATAGCGGGAGTAACGATAGCATCTCCGTAACCCTCGGTGGGTGCTTGGAGTAATTCCGCCATAGTACGTTGATCGGCCATCGTATCTACGGGAGTCTCTTCAAGAGAAAACGGTTCGACTCTTTGTTTGGATCCTCTTCGATTACGACGTTTCAGAGTCGTGGGAGATTCGGCAATTAAATGCGATGAAGAGCTTGTGCGCATGCACTAAAAAATAAAATAAGAGAAATAAAAAAGAAAAATATTTTTGTAACCGATAATCAAACAAGTGTAAGGTAGCTCTTTAGAAAACGCACAAAGAAGCGGAGGAGCGGGTAAGCGCGAAGCGTTTTAAAAACCTTCTCCTTTCGGGTCGAAGTTCGTAGGATCAACCCTCCTTAAACCTCTCTTAAAGTTTGTAATCTAAAAGTGAGCCGATTTCACAAGTGACACAACGGTTGTTTTTTTAATTTTTTTGGTTTTTTAAATACTTTAGGAAAAGTATTTTTGATTTTTCTAATAAATCTACAAAAATAAATCGATAGAAAATATTTTTTTATTTTTTAGTTTTATATAAAAGAAAATAATAAAATGATAACTTCACGAGGAAGGGTCTTCAAAACACTAATCTTCAAACTTCAAACTTCAACGCGATATTCGATACACTACCTCCCCGGCAGCGACGCCAAAAATTGATTGATCTCCAAATACGTATATAATGATAATATCAATAATAGTATAGTAATAAGTATTCCGTAAGGATTTAAGAAGATTACTTTTATCCAAAGTAAAATTCAAAACCTTCCCGAGTCGTATCCCGACGAAGCGTGAATTGAGAATCGGTTAAATTCGTGATCGCGTGCTTTGAATGATTTCAAGGATTTTGATTTTGGATTCTATTTCTACAACTAACATGCAAAAACAAATAAAGGCAAGCTAAAAAACGAAAGCAATTAAGATTAAAGTACAAAAACGATAACGAGAATCTAAAAACGCGACTTAATACCTAAACTATTAAAATTTAACCTTAAAACTATTTTTTTTATTTTTTATAAATCCTAAATGATTAAAAAAAATTTAGAAAAAAAATTATATATTTTTTACTTTTATTTTATTTATTATGAATTAAAAACATATTTAATCTAAAAATAATATAAAAAATATTAAACTAATTTACAAAAATCTGAAAAATTAAGGAAAAGTACTTTGAAATATTTAAAAACTAAGAAAAATTCAAACTAAGAAAAAGCCCTACGAATAAGCTGTTAAAATAAGCAAATAAGCATAATAAGCATAAACTAAAAAGTTACTATATATATTAAATGATGCAAGGTGATAAACGAAAAAGACCCAAGGGCACTTGGCAGTGAGAGTGTGTGTTAAATCATTAGGGGTGTGAAGGGGAGGTCACAGGTTCGACCCCTGTGACCTTTTTTTTTTTAACATTTATTTTATTTTTCTTTTTGAGAAAGCTAACTACTAATAAAAATAAGAAACTTTAATGAAAGCACTTTTTCTAAAAACTACAAATAAGCTAGAAATAAGCTCAATTAAGGTGACAGTTTGGCTATAAGACTCTTAAGAAATAAGCTATAACTGCTTAAGCTTTTTAGACTTAATAAGCAACTAAAAACCTAAATAAGCTAAAACAGACCTACACTTAAACCTAATAAGCTAAAATAAACTAGAAATAGGCTAACTAAATAAGCTAAAAAGCACCTAAAAGCAAAACAATTGTAAAAGTCTAAGTTAAGACTGTTAGGCAAATGGTTTAAACTGCTTGATCTTTTTGGACTGAATAAGCACTTAACATTATAATAAGCTAAAAACAGAGGAAAATCTAGACCTAATAAGCACTTAGATGACAAATAAGCTAACCAGATAAGCTGGAAAGCACACTAAAGTACTTAAGACAGCAGACTCTAAAAGGGACCTAAAAGACATTAGACCAAACTTTGAGCTAAGCTAATTTCCTAATAAGCAATAGGAATAAGCTAAAGACTTAAAACAAATAAAGACTAGTTGCCAAGGAGCAAATAAAAGCTAACTTTAAGCAAAATGATTTAGTGAATAAGCTGAAAAAGGCAAATAGAAATGACAGTATGGCATGCTTGTTTTTGGATTTAGAAAAATTGACTACTTGCAGCCTAGTATTTTAGACTTAAAAACAGATTTTGACAAACTAGAAAGTGAAAACATATGAGGACTAGACTATGATAAACTAATTTAAACAAAGATTATCCTAAATTAAGCTAAGGTTTAACTACAAATGATCTGCAAAACCTGACTTTTAAGAACAAAACCACACACTTGACTGTTTTTAATCCAAAACCTACTCTAAGGTTTTGCCACATTTTAAAACTCAAAACAGATTCAAATGTGTGTTAATATACTTCAATAAGCTCACATAAACTATACCTTAAATATGACTTTAAGAATTTTGCAAAAACAAGCTATTTCAAGACTTATAAACTGACAGACTTAAACTCCTTTATAAAACAAACTAAAAACTTAACTTAAGCTCATGAAAACTTGTTTTTAGACTAAATTAAAGCTAGTGAAAACCCATTTAAAAACCAAAAACAGATTTATACCTCAATTGACCCATTTTAAAACCTTGTCCCAAACACTCCTTTAAAACTTATGAAACTTATTTTAAGCTCACTCAGACCTAGATAAGATTAGATTTCTGAAAACAGATAGAGTACAAAGCTTATTAAAGACTATTAAGCAAAAAGTTTGAGAAATTAAGCACTAATTAATAAGCTACACTAATAAGCATATTTTTGGTTTTTCTTAACAGTTTTTATGAAAACTAAACTAAAATTCAAAACAGATTATAAAACTCTTAATATGAGAACAAATAAGCTAAATGAAAACAGAAATAGCACAAATTAGCATATAAGAAGCAGAAATAAGCAAATAAGTAGGCAATTCAGACAATAAGCTAATATTTAAAGTAAAAGAAATAGTACCTTTGTCCCATAAGGAGCTTTTCTACAAGCTTCGGCTTGTTAAAAACAAGCTGGTATTGTCCATAAGCCCTTCCCTTTTTGGCTTATCTTCCAAATCAAGCTGAGGTAAGTTTGAAGGAGATTTGAGGTGAATTACAATTTTAGTTAAGCTTTTGAAGGCTTAACTGAATGTAAGCTAGCTTATAAAGTAACAAAGAGCTTATTTTGAGCTTATTAACTATATTCAAAACATATGATTAACAAGATTTCATAAAGTAACAACAGAATTTAAAGGCACAAATTAAATAAACTAATGCTTTTATTAATATTGAAATCGTTTACAAGCTTTTTAAAGGAAGAAATACATTAAAACTAAACAATAAGCTAAAATTAAGCTACCAAGACTAAAATAAGCTAAATTACTACTAAACTTAAGCTAAAAACTAGACTCCCCAATCTGTGTGAGGGAGTCCTCTATTTATAGTCATCAGCAGAAGGATCTAGAGCCTGAGGAGCGTGGAAGCCTTCAATCCTAGCCTTCTAATCTTGTCCAATCCCCAAGCAATCATTTGGAGCCCTTGGATCATGTGCCACATCCATCCACCAATCAACACATGTAGGATTGCCAGCGTGGCCTGCCAAAAACGTCACTGCGTGCGTCATTGAGCTTCTAGAAGGGTTAATTAACATTTAAGCAGGGTAATTGGATGCCAGGGTGAATTTTGGGACGAAGGGTGAACAGTAAATTGGGCGGGTGTATGGTTTGACCCATGAGTTTGACCTGATGTTATAAATCAGATTGGGCTATGACTTGGTGTATTGGGCTTGGACTTTGGATTGGATTTATAAGTTTTAAGGCTTAATGGTTTTTATAAGTATTATTCTTAATGGGCTGACCCGGCCCAATAAAATGGGTACGGGTTGGCCTTTTAAGGATAAATATGCATTCGGCTTCGGTTTCTTACTCTCTTTCCAATCTCGTGCCCGATTTTGTTCTTTTTGCTTTGTTTTTCGTCCTTTTGCGGATATCCGTTACCTGCACAGCACAATAACCAAAACACACATATACAATGTATTTTTTATCTGTTTTAGTCATTATTGGTCCTTTTTAGCTCGTTTTATTAGGTAAAAGGTATGTGTATTTAAGCACATACCAACAACCATAAGAAAAACCAAGAAGAAATTGTTTTTGATATTTTCCAAGAGATTTACAAGGAGTTCTTAAGGGTTTACTAGTAATCAAACATATATTAGGGTTTGATTTAGGTGTTAACACAACTAATCTTTTCATACTTCATCTCTAAGGTTCCATATTCTTTTTCATACTTTTATTTTATATATTTTGCTATGAACATCTTATTTATCATGTTATATGACCAACTAGTTATCATTTTTTGAAGATTTACAAGAACAAGTAAAAGTCTTATAATTATATGCTTGCAATAAAAGTGTTAAATAAATTATACACATGTTCATGCACTTAAAAATATTAATTTTTGATATCTCATAAGTTACTTGTTAAAATATTAGACTTGTTAAATTGGTAGTTTATAAACTAGCTTAATTAGTTATATATTTTATTTCATGTTTTTTAAATTTTAGTTAATATTGTTAAAGTGTTGGATGAGAATTAGATAGATTTGGATTTGTTGTTGTGATGAATAATTGTGAAAGTAGATGAAGGGATTATGTTAGAAGGGTTTTTGTTGTTGTGAATGAAGTTAGGTTAGTAGTTTTGGAAGTGTATAAAAACTGCCCTAAATAGTTCGTGTATTAAGGATGGTAAAAATGTTTTGACATGTTAAAACTCAAAAAATATGATAGTAGACTTAAATACCTTTCCGTGGATATAAAGAACGTAAAAATCAGACTTAAAACGAAGAAGTTATTGCCGTTTAAAGTTTGGCGAAACTTAAATACTTTTGACGGTTTTTACAAAACTGTTAGGGGTGAGCAAAAGAAACCGAAAAAAACCGACCGAAACTATAAACCGATGGTTCGGCTTTAACTTTTTCAAAAACCAAAAAATTTCGGTTTGGTTTCAGTTTTTGTCCAGAAACCGAACTGTAAAAACCGAACCGAACCGAAGCACTTTTATTATATAATATATAATTAATATAATATAAATAAATAATAAATCGAATTTTTAATTTTATATTCATTTTGTGAGTGGAATTATAATATATTTATCTTAATGTTTATATATGTGTTTATCATGTACGTGTGTTTTATTTGACAATATATCATTACATATGTGAAAATGATCATACTATGTGTATGTTAATTTGCATGTGTGTCTGTCTCATTTATATATGTGTAATTGTAGAAATTTAGGATAAACATTATTAGGCTCCGATTGACAAAAAAAAGAATGATCAATTTTCTACGTAAAACAAATTTATTGGTATAAATTGGCCACACCCAAATATAAACGGTTTAAAACCAAAAAACCGAACCGAAACCGATAATAAACCGCAAAAACCAAACCGCCAAAAATTGAACGGTTTCGATTTATGGTTTTATAAAAATTGAATATTTCGGTTCGGTTTCGGTTTTAGCTAAAAACCGACCCAAACCGAACCGTGCACACCCCTAAAAACTGTTAACATTCTGATCAGATTTTAATTTGAGGTTTTGACCCCTTTCGGGTCCGAATCGGCTAAAGTGTATAAAAGAAAACTTGTCCGGAATGATTTTTCGTTAAAATAAGAGATTTTCCTTTGTCATGAATGTTTATAACGAAGGAGTTACACTCCGTCAAAGTTGGACTATTTTTCGGAAAAGTTAATAAATTTCCTGCACACATCTTTAGTAAATATAATGCTGTTAGGATTTTAATTGGGGGTTTCGAATGTTTTCGTGCCCGTTTGAGCTATAAAAACCTTAGAAAATAATGTAGTATCACGTATATAATATTTATACGCGTCGTAAACTTTATAAATATTATTTTATAAACCAATTAGACTATAATTTAATAGACTATATGAAAATACTAAAAATAGTGACCGAGCGAGACTATTAGAAAATATTACAAATGTGTATACTTATATATATTAAGTGACGAACTTGACGTAAACATTATTTTGATTTATAAAACTAAAACATAAACTAGTAGATGGTGATATAACGTAATAAAATATAGTGCATCATCTTATTTCGCTTGCATTATTCTAAATCGACCTATAATTAAATAGGTTGCATGCCGAAACTTTTGTGACGATTTCCTTTGTTGATTTTCCTAAAATCAATAATTTTCACTTAAGGTGAGTTTATAGCCCCGCTTTAACTTGTTTATCACTATTTTACAAATCTCGGGGTGAGATACATTGCTTGTTTTTACTTATGGACGCAAGTACTTTACTTTCTTTTAAATGATTACGGATTAGCCTAAGTAACGATCATCCACTATGCCCGAATTATCATGAACCGTTAATTATTTTGTGTAAGCACGAGTGTTAAAGATCTATTGGGATTGACATCCCCGTCTAGGATTGGTACCAACAAGGCCACGGCGTATACCATGTCGGACTGCGGGTGTCTCACTTTGGACACTCCCTAGGGTACTTTAATTGCATTAAATTGCATACATAACTTTGTCTAGTTTCGGTGTCATGAGCTTAGCGCAATCGTAATTACTTTTTGTGATATTGTACGTGTTACATTATTACACACTTTGAAATTTTGTGATCCAACCTTTATACTTATTCAAACCTATGAACTCACCAACTTTATGTTGACATTTTAAGCATGTATTTCTCAGGTGCCTAACTTGCTAAGGCGTAATTCAAGAGCTTTGAGTCTTCATGCATTCAAGACTACATTTTCATGGACTTTTCATGCACTACTTGTCCTCGTTGTATTTTTAAACTATTCAATTTGATGCAAACTTTGGACAACTTGTTTTAACTATTTCAATGAAACAACGAGGTTATCTTTTAAACGACTCATTTAGAGGTCGTTCTCTTATATATTGTGCTATTGTATTATTAAGTAACGCCTTCTGTTACCTTTTCGTTGCCACATATTTTAGGGGTGTTACACATGTATTCCATCTAAGCGCTTCTCAAATGCTAATTACACAAAAAGAAAGGATTTAGTACAATAATATAGCATATTTGCATGATTTCAGGAGTTAAATGACCCCAAAAAGTGTATAAAATGACACATTATGAAATATCCCTACATTTGGGATTTGCTTGTCTTTGAGCAAATGAGTTTTTCTACCTAATAAATAGTAAAGTCGGGGGCATTTAACTTACCAAGTAAAGATAATTTATGGCATAACCGGATCGACCTTGTAATAAAAGCACGAAAAATATATACTAGCACATCATATAAGTGTTTGGATTATCTCTTTCACTCAGGTGTATAATGAATTATAACAATATTGGAAACGGAAAAATAACACTCACTACCTGGCATAGCATATAGATTACGATAAGCTTGATAAAGGATACAACCTCCACCACTTTGGTGTAAGCACCGAGGGATACAACCTCCACCACTTTGGTGTAAGCACCGAGGAAATACTATCAAACAGTCTTTACAAGGGTTGTAACGTTAGTGTAGGGTATGGAAAACACGGTAAGGGATAATGGGGATATTTTACTGGTGGCAAGTCAATTATTCACAAGATCACATGTAAAAGACGTTGCTAAGCCAAGACTCGACAAAACTCTAATAATCATACAAAACTATACATCAAACTCTTTCTTTTGTTTTCTCGACTCTTTCTTGACTTAAATATAAGCAGGATGACAGTCCGTGTATTCTAACATAATTTTGTTTTTTCTTTTTTTCTATTTTTTTTGAATTTTTTATATTTTTTATATACACATTTGTAATGCCATCATTAATATGCTGAAAATGAAATAATAATATACATGACCCGGGATTTATATTAACATCCCTACACTTGAGTTTTTAATAACTCGATAATAAACTAACTAATGACCCGAAATAGAATGATCAATAAACATGAAGTACATTAAGCACGTATGGGGGTAATAAATTGACTTTCTTCCTCATTTATCCATAAAATTAAAAACTACCATGATTCTCAATCATTCCAAAAATGTATACATTAACAAATGACTCGACTTAACAACCATATAATCAAGCAAACAGTTAACTAGGGTTAAACAATTGCGTTCACAATAATTTACTAAAAATGAGTACATACAAGGGGGGCTAAGGCGATTTGGGTGTAACATTTTAGTGGGGTATAAATGATGCTCTTTAATAATAATCCAGAATCCATAGGAAAATCACAAGAACCGCAAAAAGATAGGCTCAGACAGTTGTAATAGGGGTATCTTGCACTAATAATGAGTGCATAGCAAGGGTGTGGGGGTAGTTATATGACCAATGAGATCATCATAACTATAACAAACGCAGGCTAAAAACAATGGTTATCCTAATGCCTCTTATCACTTAGTTGTAACATTTCTCAATTTCAGGTCATCTTACGACTCCTATTATTTGTCACTATTTATTTTGGTCCGATACGCGTTTACTTTTAATTTAACTTTTAAGTCAAATCGCGTAGACTAGAAATAATCATTTAATGTAAACGGTCACTAAATAAATTAAGGTTTACATCCACCAAGTAATAAATAGTTATTAAGAAGACAATTATCAACTTTGCGTATTGTATTTTTATTGGTCACGTAAAGGGTTTACGTTTCGCAATAAAATACATTCGGACACACCTCGGAAATACCTAGACTTACCTAGACTCAAACCAATACCCACATTTAATCCCTAAATACAAAATTTATGAAATTTTATGCCAAGAAATCACCAAGGCCGATTATATACGGCTAAACCATGCATAAAACAAATAAACCCAATCAAACCATGTACTATTACCCAAAGGATACTAGGTTAAGTACCATCTTAGCACATATAACTAAAGATTGTCACATCTTTGTACCCTTTAATCCATCTTAGGCGTCCAACTTCCTAGGGATGAACATAATCACTTACAAATCTTACAAGGTCTTACACTTAGTACTTGGAAGACCTTAACTAACCTAGAGTTAGTGAAAAAGGAGTGAGTTAGTAAGAAAGTTAAGCTTTGGTGTGTTCCTTTGCTTATATACACGAACACAGTTTCAAGTAAACACACAAAATCAAAGCTATTAACTTACCACTCAAAGCTTTCTTAAACCTCTCTTGCTCTCTCTTTAATCACGACAAGGAAACACAAACCCAAAACACCATTCGTCCATAATATTATCACTTCATTCTTCCAAGGATTCAATCTCTAAAATCTCGCATACAAGGGGTTGTCAAGAAACTAGGGTTTCGAAATATTAAGAGCTTTTGAAAGCTAGGGTTTTTGGTCGCGGTTTGGGTTACTCACTCTTACTCGGCATTCATTCAAGCTTAGGACTATTGTAAGTGAACCATTCTCGGTACATTCCTTGTTTAGTTTCGTTTTACTTCTATACGTGACACAAGGTCACGTCGAGTGTTGTGGTGTGAGCCCAAAACAGTGAGCATGCGTGGTTCAACCATGCATGTCACGTACGCATGAACCACATGGTTCATGTGTGCTTGGCTTAACCCGCATTCGTTAATACTTTGCCATTGTGACTAGGGTCACGTTTGGTTTACATGTTGCACGTCAAGGAAGACGCGGACATGCATGGGTTTCAACCACGCATGTCACGAATACGTGACAAGGTCGCGTAATACATGTATATCTTGCAAGTTACGTATGTATATGTATGGATATGGTTAGGACTTGTGTGATAAACGTTTCCAAAATGTTAAACATGGTTACTTTAAATTAGATGTAACGTATCATTTGAAAACTCGACATCTAATCTTGTGAACAAGATCGTTTTGCTAATAGCACGGGACGTATATGACTTGAAAGGGGTTAGGGTTGAAGTCAGTTATTCAAAATTGTGTCATGTGGGAAACCCTAGCTCGTCACACAAAATGACGAGCCTAGGAGATCATTAGGGCGCGTACGTTTTATATTGGAGACATAGGTTTCGACATGGTAAATATAAAATATGAGTGCGAGCCACTTTAAGGAAAGGAACCCGACATAGAACCTTAATACAACAAACCATATGTCATTATAAAACCAACAAAATTGTTATGATGGCTTAATGGGCTCGGCAGCCCATAACCAAAGGCCCAACGAAGCCCAACGTGAGCCCATAAGCTCACAATAAGCTCTAACAGCTTATGGGAAAGCCTACGCAGCTTATACAAACACAAATGGGCTTAATAGTCTTAACAAATGCTAAGGGGCCGAACCAAACCTTTAGAACTTTGTTCGAAACCTTAATGGGCCCAAGAAGCCCAATAACGAGCCAAACAGCTTATGGAATAAGCTGATCAGACCCTAACGATTTTAACAAGTATAGGGACTGTTTTGAACATTCTGAAAGTTAAAGGGCTGATGTGAAACCTATAAGGACCTAAATTGCAACTTTGTAAAGTTGAAGGACTAAAAGTGACAACTTGGGAAGTTAGGGGTTAAAAGTGGAATATAACCAAACTTAAATAAAAGGACTAAGGTTGTCAAACTTGGAAACTTAAAAGTATGTTAAGAAACTTAAATGATTTTATAAATACCCGAAGTGTCGGACTGGACTTAATACAATAAAAGTATTATGGTATTTAAAGTCAAGGTTTATCGGTGTATAAACTGTCGGTTAATAAACGTATATTTATTAACGATATCTATTCCTAGTCATATACCTTCCCGAGAGCAAACGAGTGAAACAATTCTTTAAACCAAAATTTACCACCACACAAGTGATAACAATATATATAATGAGATAAATAAACTAGTATTGTCATGTAGCTTATTTATGTGTTAAAAGTCTAAAAATTTTAGACTAAGACTTGACCGTATTTACATAGGTATTTGACGGTGTGATTCGTTGCTATACTTGGATATATATTTATCATTCAGAGGACTATCTTCTAAGGTGAGTTCATAGCCCCATGTTTTACAGTTATTTAAATGATTTACATCTTTGGGGTGAGAACATGTTTTGTTTTACAAATTGGACGCAAGTGTACATTTTATACTATGATTTCCTGTTTGCCTAAGTAGCGCTAACCCACTGAGCCCTTTATCATGAACTGTCAATTACTGGATTGTAAGCGTGAATGTTATGAGTAGATCTATTTGGGATTGACATCCCTATTCGGGTGACTAGCTATCACCGGGAACAAACGTTATAACATGTCGGATTTGGGATGTTTCGGGTTAAAACATCATTCATGGGCATTATTGGCAAATTTATTGCATTCATACATGTCGAGCTTCAGTGTCATGAGCTTAGGAAAACGTAATCACTTTTTATGATGTTTGAATCTGTTGCTTAATCATACACTTGGAAATCTTGCTGTCCTACAGTTTTGCATACATAAACCTATGAATTCACCAACTTTATGTTGATATTTTAAGCATGTTTTCTCAGGTCAATAAGGCACGGGGTGCTCAGATACATTGGGGGTCACTCTTTAGAAAGAGTCGGTACTAAAGATTTGGGCATATTACAATTTGGGAACATTTGTTATAAACCGAAATCTTTACTTATATTGTCGAACAATTTGAAGCCATGAGCTTATGTAATGAACAAGCATTTTGTTAATCTAATGTATCTTTTTAAAACGACACGTTAGTGGTCGTTCTCATATCTTGTGCTATTGATCTATGAAGTAACGCCCTCGGATATACATTATATTCCGCTGCTACCCAGATTTAGGGGTGTTACAAATTAGTATCAGAGCCAAGGTTATAGAGAACCAAGTCAAGAGTTTTGTCTGGACTATAACCATTTTCAAACACTGTTTTCACAAATGGGATTTGCGAGGGACATACATACATTACTTGTTTGCATCCAGAATATATGCTTACATGACATGCATTGTTTTAGCATTAGTAGTTACTAAGTGCTTACATGATTGACTGATATACGTGTAGATGAATGATATTACGTATATTACTATAAGACTCTTATAATTAAAGCTTATAGACTTATCATACCGATCTTTCCTATAAGTAATACTTATATAGGTTATTTTGCTTTATGCAGAGTTCATGGAATCTTCTGCGACATCTGCGGTTACCTACACTTCCGTTTACACCGACTCTGAGCCTGGTAGAGATATCTGAGGGAGGCATCCCACGGGTCATCGTATTAGGATATGACGGACTCCCGATGCAGCCAGTAGCCCCACCATCACCGGATTACATACCAGGCCCAGAGGATCCACAGACACCGCCAGTTCCTCAGGACGAGGATGAGCGTGAGCCTATGTTCGTACAGGCACATGATCCTGACTACGTGCCAGAGCCTATATACCCTGAGTATATACCATTGGAGGATGAGCATGAGTTTCCAGCTGAGGAGCAGCCATTACCTCCTGTTGATTCACCTACTGCTGAGTCACCCGGATATGTTACTGAGTCGGATCCCGAGGAGGATCCAGAGGAGTACATAGGATGATGAGACAGAGGATGGTCCGGTCGACTATCCTTTGATTTGGGGGAGCTGAATGAGATGATGATGACAGCAATTCCATCTGGGATGACGGCTGATGGTGAGGAGGAGATGATGAGGAGGATCGGAGACACTTAGCTCGGCCGACTCTACTATTGTATGTACCTGTTTGATGAGCCTTGTTTTCCCCTTCTCACCCGAGGGAACAGAGCCTTTAAACATCCACCCTCCACTATCATTACTATTGGGGGCTAGATTACCATCCCGCATTAACTTCCCCATAGCCTTCACAGAGCAGAGGTTGAGAGACATCTGCCAATGACCTAACTCCATCACCATCACCACCTATTCTCACTATCACCACCCTCTGCATGAGAGCGCCTTGCTAGGTGCCCAGCCCCACCTGCACATTCATCACAACTACTACCATCATCTGGGTGTCCAACCTAAATCCAGACACTCAGGATAGCATCCACTCAGGCCCTTATTGATGCAGTTACTGCCGCATTACCATCACCTCTACTACCACCTACTACCACTTCACTATACATACCAACCAACCGAGTTACCGTAAGGGAATGATATTCTCGAGTTAGAAGTAGCCAACCACCACCGCAAAGAGGTTGTAGTTTGTCCACTCTAAGGCACCAGATATGAGGTCGGGAGAGTTCCATTGCTTAACCTACCAAGAGGTCGAGGGATAGATTAATGTGGTTTGTCAGAACAGTAGATGCTGAAGAGACGCACAGGGGATTAGAGACTGTTGGTACGACATTAGGGATACATGGTAGATCGGGACATAGGCATTCCTGAGATAGCACTAGACCGTGGGCAGAGGTCAAACAAGGGTCATAAGCTTGCAGAGCTCCATGACGCATGATACACATACTTGTATGCTTAACTAGGGATGCTCAGGATAGTAGGTCTTGTATATCACAGCGAGTACGATATGGGACTCGAAAGCGAGTCGATTTACTTATGGGGGATAGGAAGACTCTCCAGGAGACAATATGGGAGGTAGAGGAGGAGCCTATGCTTCTAGAGAGGCTTAGCTCACATCAATAGATTTTAAGTCAAGCGACATCACCATGAGCTCAGACCATCGTAATCCATGGTGTATGACAACTCGAACCCCATCTCCATGCACATCAAACATAGACACAACCAGCTGCAGGGGTACTCCAGTTCAGACACAAACATCAGATACATGAGACCTCGCTTTCAGATGCAACAGGCTGAGTTAGCAGCGCTTCGAGAGACTGACCATAGACGTCAGGCACAGATGGTAGAGACTCTCCGAGTCATTAAAGACATGAGGATGAGAGATGAGTTACATGCAGGCCGAGTTGATTACTCTTCTGCGTGAGCAACGCAGAGGAAGAGCTAGATAGACCGGACCAGAGCCTAGATTCTATATAACCAAGATGCTTCTGGGGAGCTAACAGTCACATCTAGTGATTTATGTTATTTTCTCTTGCTAGTCATTGTAGCATAGCCTTTAAACTTTTTGTATTGTATTATAGTGTAATACCGGAACAAATTTCATGTAAAATTTTCAAAGTTATGAATGAAATGGATGTGTTATGTCATACTATATACCTCTCTTGTGTTGATATCTCATCTATACATTATTATATTCTGTCATATAACCTCATGTTTTGTCTTTTGTGATCTAGACAAATCATGGCACCTACGACCAGAAGAGGACCGAATACTTTGTTACAAACACCAACCCAAACACAGCATGACTCAAATCCTCCAAGCAATGATTGACCAAGCTCTTTTGGCAAAACTTCACCAATGAGATGGAAGCCACAGTTCACACAGGATAATCGAAGAAATCGTGCAAACTCGCAATCAACCTTGTTTTTACGCTGACTTCATGAAGTGTCAACCTTTGAACTTCAAGGGGACTGAAGGCGTGGTCGGTTTGACTCAGTGGATTGAGAAGATGGAGTCAGTTTTCAATATCAGTGTTGTGCTATTGAGAATCAAGTGAAGTTTTGCCACCAACAACCCTGTTAGGTGCTTGCTTGACTTGGTGGAATGGTCAGATAAGAACCTTAGGTCCTGAGGCATATGCAATGACTTGGGAAGTACTCAAGAAAAAGATGACGGACAAGTATTGTCCGCAGGGTGAAATCAAGAAATTAGAAATCGAGCTGTGGAACCTAAAGGTCAAGGGGAACGATGTTCCAGCATACACTGAACGTTTCCAAGAGCTAACCCTGATATGTACCAAGTTTGTTGCCAACGAAACCGAGAAGGTTGACAAGTACATCAGTGGACTTCCTGACAACATTTATGGGAACGTCAAATCTGCTAGACCCAAGACGTTGGATGAGACTATTGAGTTGGCCAACGACTTGATGGATCAGAAACTCCGCACCTACGCAGAAAGGCAATTTGACAACAAAAGGAAGGCTGATGATTCATCCAGAAACAACCATGGTCACCAGCAACAACCCTTCAAGAGGCAGAATGTCGCCAAGGTCTACAATATGGGGACAGGCGAAAGGAAGCCTTATGGGGGATCTTTGCCCAAGTGCACCAAGTGCCATCTTCACCACAATGGCCCGTGCACCCAGAAGTGCCACAAGTGCAACAAAGTAGGGCATTTTGCTCGCGATTGCAGGAGTACTAGTAACACAAATGTTGCTAATACTCAGAAGGGCAATGGGGCAGCTCCCAAGGGAAATGGTTGTTTTGAGTGTGGAGCACCAGGGCATTTCAAGAGAGATTGTCCTAAGTTGAAGAATAAGGATGGAGGGAATGGGAATGCACAAGGCTGGGTTTATGCAGTTGGGAATGCAGAAAAGAGAGGAAATGCATCGGGAAACCCGGATGCAAATGTCGTCACGGGTACGTTCCTCTTAAATAACCACTATGCATCTATCTTATTCGACACTGGTGCCGATAGAAGCTTTATATCCACCGCATATTATTTCCTTGATTAACATCGGCCCCAACTCCATTAGTAAAATTGGTTAATGGATGTCGAATTAGCTGTTGGGAAAATGGTTGGGATAGACCAGTTATACGAGGATTTAGCACTTAAATAACTTAGACCACCGTTTCAATCATAGATCTAATGCCCGTAGAACTGGGTAGTTTTGATGTCATTATTGGTATGGACTGGTTAAGAAAAGTTGACGCCTGTGATCGATCGTGCGATGAGAAACTTGTTTAAGTTCCCTATGGGAATGAAACTTTGACTTTTTGTGGCAACGAAAGTAGCAATGGGAGAGAATCTCGGTTAACAGTTATCTCGTGTTCAAAGGCTCAAGAGTACATGGCAAAAGGATGCCAGGATCTTATTGGCGCAGATATCCGCCAATAAAGAGGATGACAATCAGGTAAGGAAAACAAATAAAGACTACCAAACATCGAAGATTTTTTCTGAAGTATTTCCCCGATGACTTTCCAGGACTTTATCCCGGCTCGACCAATGAAATATCAAATATGACTAATTCCAGGGAGCCGCACCCGTACTCGAGCACCGTATCGATTGTAATCCATCCCGAGATGAAGGAATTATCGGAACAATTACAAGAGCTTTCCGACAAAGGATTCATAATGCCTAGTTCCTCACCTTGGGGAGCCCCGGTCTTGTTTGTCAAAAAGAATGATGGGTCATTCAGGATGTGCATCGACTACCGTAAGTTAAATAAACTGACAATGAAGAATCGTTATCCACTCATGAGGATCGACGATTTATTTGATCAACTCTAAGGATCCAGTATTTATCAAGAAAAATCAGAGTTCAGATATCACCAACTTAGAGTACAGAGCAAACATTCCAAGATTGACTTTCTGAACTCGTAGGGCCATTTAACGAGTTTCCAGTTATGGCCATGTCGGTACTGACAACAAACGCACAGCGGTATACATATACCCATGAACTGAGTATAGCAAGCCTTACTTGGATAAGTTTGTAATTGTCTTCATCAATGACATACTTATTTATTCAAAGGACGAGAAGACATGAAGAACATCTCAAGGCTATTAAGAAATTGCTTAAAAGGAGGAGGTTTGTATGCCAAATTTTCAAAATGTGAATTTTGGATTCCGAAGGTACAATTCTAGACACGTCATTGATAGCAGAGGCATACAATGCGGATCCAGCCAAAGATAAGATCTATCCAAGATTTAGGCATCTCTTAAGACACCAACGTAGATCCGCAATTTTTAGGTCTTTTTCGGGTTCCTAATCGAAGTTCATCAGACGAAGGATTTTTGAAGATTGCTAAATCAATGACGAAAAATATACTCAGAAAGGAATCAAGTTTGACTGGGGAGAAAAGGAAGAAAACGCTTTTTCAGTTAATAAAGCTAAAGTTTTTGTGCAGTGCGCCAATTCCTGGCTTTAACCTGAAGGAAGCGAAGAGCAATTTTGTGGTCTACTGTGATACATCACACAGGGTTTTTAGGTGCTGTAATTGATGCAGAGAGAAAGGTATTGACGTATTCTCTCGAACAACATAAAAGTTCACAGAGAAGAAACAACACCACACATGGATTTAGAACTTAGATCGTGATATTTGCTCTAAAGATATGTAGGAACCTATCTAAATGGAACTCAGATGCACCATATTCACAGACCTTAAAAGTCTTACAGACAATATCTCGACTCAAAAGGAACTTAAACATGAGGCAACCGCCGGTAGTCTTGAATTGCTAAGTGATTACGATTGCGACATTCGTTATCATCTAGGGAAGGCAAACATAGTGGCCGATGCGTTGATCCGTAAGGAACGGACTGAGCCATTGCGGGTTCGAGCCATGGTTATGACTATTGGCTTAAATCTTCCCAAACGAATTTTAGAAGCTTAGATTGAAGCCCTGAAAACAGAAATCTTTGATAAATGAAGACTAGAGCGGGTATAATCAGGGGGATGCAATTCACAACCCGAATGGAAAAGCAGGAACCCCGTGCCGACAGGGACCTTATGTTTACAACGACAGGATTGCTTGCCTGCTATGAGATTAAAGATCTCGTGATTATGCACGCATCTACCCAAGTCAAAATACTCTACTCCATCCCGTTCGGAAAAGATTATCAAAGACATAAAAAGCTATATTGTTAGCCCCAATAAGAAGGCCAGACCTCGCCAACCCTAAGTTAGCAAGTATCTTGAGATGTGCAAGGGTCCAAGTCCCGACATCAAAGGCCGATTGGGATGCTAGTAACAACCAAAGATTCCCCGAGTGGAAAGAGGATAATATCACGATGAATTTTATCACCACAAGCTTCCTAAGTCGACGCTAGTGTTTTTGGACACCATCGGTAGATTGAAGATCACTTACAGAAATTCTGCTCACTTCTTTGCTAATAAGAGGAGAAATGATCCATTGGAACAAGTGGCAAGGTTATGCCCTGAACAGGATAGTAGCAAGACACGGAATACCTGTGCAATCACTATGATCGGATGGGGAGATTCACCGTCCAATTTCTCTGAAATCATTTCATGAAAGCTTTGGGTACAGATAAAATAATGAGCACTACATATCATCCAGAAACTGGAAGGCCAGAGCGAGAGAACTATTCAAACTCTCGAGGACATGCTACGTGCTTGCGTGATTGATTTTGGCAAGGGTTGGGTTAAGCATTTGCCACTAGCCGAGTTTTCATATAACAACAGTTATCACGCTAGCATAAAGGCCGCACCTTATGAGGCAAACCGTATGTCGAAAATGTCGATTTAACCTGCAGGTGTGCTGGGCCGAGTTGGGGAAGCTCAACTGATTGGTCCAGAATTAATCTAAGAAACAACGGAAAAGATCGTCCTGATCAAGCAAAGGATGCAAGCGCACGAGGATCGACAAAAGAGCTCGCTGAATCAAGCAAAGCCGATAGTTTTGAGGTTGGGATAGGGTTATGCTCAAAGTCTCACCGAGGAAAGGGGTTGTAACGATTCGGTAGCGGCCATCTGGAAGTCTGAGATATGTCGGACCCATTCAAGGTGTTAGCAAAAAGTTAGAAAAGTTGCCAACAGCTGGAACTTCCCTCAAGAGTTGAGCAGAGTTCACCATACTTTACCAATGTGTCAAATCTGAAAGAAAATGTTTACCAGATGAAACCATTAGGTCATGCCATTAAGAAGGAATTCACGTTGGACGATAAGCTCTAGTTTTAGTGGAAGAGCCTGTTGAAATCATAGGAACGGGAGAATCAAACAAAAATAGATTGAAGCGAAGCCGGATATCATGGTTTAAGTTTTTCGCTGGAAACACTAGGAGAGGGTCCTGAGTTCACCTGGTAACGTGAAGATTTGTTAAAAAAACAAAAATAACCCCACAACTCTTCACAAACCGGGCCTTGTCGTCATCCACTACACGGTCTTAAGCTTTGAGGACAAAGCTCTTTTAACGGGTGGAGACCTGGTAAACCATTTCTCAATTTCAGGTCATTTTACGACTCCTATAATTCGTCATTATTGATTTTAGGTTCCGAAACGCGGTTATTTTAATATGTACTTTTAAGCTAAAATGCGTAGACTAAGAATAATCAATTTAATGTAAACGACTCAAAAGAAAGTTAAGAGGTTTACATCAACTAAGTAAAATATAATTAGTAAAAAGATAATTAATAGAACTTTGCGGTTTTAATTTTTATTGGTAACGTAAAGGTTTTACGTTTCACAATAAAATACATTTGGACACACCCTGAAAATACCTAGACTTACATAGACTCAAACCAATACCCACTTTTACTCCATAAATACAAAATTTGTGCAATTAGTGTGTTCATAAACCACCAAGGCTGAATAGGGGTAAGTTAAACCCACATATAACTCGTCCCATGTGATTAGCTAGCTAGAAAATCTTGTCATGATCCTTAAAAGTACTAGTACTTCATCTAACTAATTAAAACTTGTCCTAATGGTCTCTTACTAGCTAGTTACCCAATGGTTAATACCCATTTTCCTTCCTCTGACCCCTTTGGCCGCAGTTAACCAAGGAACAAGCACACACATCATAAGATTTGGTAATCTTGGAAGATCATGTACCATTATCTTGCAATTAAGAATTGTACTAAGTGGTTTAGCAAGAAAACCATGTGTAGTTAACTAGAAATCCCCGATACCACTATCTAGGGCTCGTTTGGTTTAGTTGAGGGGTTAAAGAAACCTAACTAGTTCATTTGCCTATAAATACTCACTCACTATTTCATTGATACATTTCCCTAAACACTTAACTCTCCTCTCTAAGAGATAAACCAACTTCCTTTCTCTTTGTTTTCATTCGACATACACACAACCGGACCCAAACAACCATGGGTTGAGACCCGTGACTTGTAAATAAGCTCACATGAGCTTATCAAAGGCTTATATGGAACATGAAAATGTAGGAAGGAAATATAGATTTAAGAAAAGCTTAACGGACCCCAAGCGGGCCCAATAAGACCGAACAAGCCCAACAGGCCTAACTGTGAGGCCCACGAAGTGGTAAAAAGCTCTACAAGCTTATTAGGAGTCCAACGAGCTTATAGCAACCAACATAGACCCTTGGAAACATTCAAACCAAAACCCGAAGCCTTAAAATGAGGCTTGTTAATAACTCCATTTCGTGAATCCACGGGGTCCATAAGCCACAAATAAGCTTTGACTGCTTATTCGTGAGCTTAAGACAGCATATAGGTTCTATAATAAGCCTAGGAAAGCTAACGGACCTTAAGACATCAAGCCCAAACCTTTAAAACTCCATTCGGACTCATATCGGGCCCAAACGACCCAATAACGAGCTTAACGGCTTATTGAATAAGCCCCTCATTAAAAACAGCTTAAACATACTAATGAGCTTATAGAGTGTTAAGAAAACTATGAGAATCAATAAGGGACCCAAAAGGGGCCGTACATGTAGAGCATTCGTTTAAAAGTTTTTAGGTCCAACGAGCCAAAAAGATCTATAAGCACATCCCGAGCTTAATTAATAACCAAACAGATTTTTATGTAGCTTAAATAAGCTTAACAAGTGCTTTAGTGCTTTTTAAAACTTAATCGAACCTCTAAAACACTTATTGGACCTTAACAGGCCCAATAAGGTCCATTAAGCCAAAATAAGCTCTCCCGAGCTTATTTATAAGCTGGGACAGCTTATATGGCTTATTGGAGCTTAATGAAATCTAATGTCACTTGTTAGAACTTAATTGGAGTTAAAAATGCGATTTTTAACAATTAAGGACTAATGTGTCAATTTGAAGCTTGAGGGTTAAAAAACTGGACAATTTTTTACTAATTTTAGTAAGTTGAGGACTGTTCTTCATTCCTAGGAACTTAAGGGGGCTGTTTCAGAACTTTGAAGGACCTTAAGGTAATAACTAAAAGGTGAAGGACCAAAGTTACAAGTGGAAACTTAAGGGTTTAAAATGTAAATATTATATATATTTCATAAACCTAGGGGCTGTTGTGTAATTACAAGAAACTTAAGAGTATTTTGTAAACGAAATGATTTTTTGTAAAACACTTAAACGAATCGGACGAGTTAATATATTTATCATTATTATAACAATTTAAAACCACGAATTAATAAATATGGATATTTAAATAATAAACGTTAATTACGTATACTAGAAGTGTGAAATCATATACCTTTCCTCCAAGAGACCCTTCAACAATTCAATACATAAACTCGTACACCACCACACAAGTTATAAACAATATATATAAACTACAATTTATTGTAGTTTTATTTGTACAATGAGTCTTTAGCCTAAATTTGTAGACCTAAGACTGGCCGTATTTACTTAGGTATTTGACGGTGTGATTCATACTTGGATATCTAATATCATTTCAGAGGACTATTTACTAAGGTGAGTTCATAGCCCCATGTTTTACAATTTTTAAATGATTTACATCTGTGTGGTGAGAACATCTTGGCTATAATAAATTGGACGCAGCAGTGTACATTTGTATACAATGCATCTATTACGTGTTTGTCCATAAGTAGGCGATAACCCACTGAGCCCTTTATCATGAACTGTCAATTACTGGATTGTGAGCGGTGAATGTTAAAAATAGATCTATTTGGGATTGGACAATCCCGTTCGGTGATTAGCTATCACAAGGGAACGAACTATACCGAGTGTCAGATTTGGGATGTTGCAGGTTAGAACATCATTCCACGGGCATTCATTGGCAATATATTGCATTCATACATGTCGAGCTTCTGTGTCATGAGCTTAGGAAAATGGTTAAGATTACTTTTTAATGATGTTTGCATTGTTGCTTGATTCATACACTTAGAAATCTTTCTGTCCTACAATTTATTTACATAAACCTATGAATTCAACCAACCTTTATGTTGATATTTTAAGCATGTTTTTCTCCAGTTCAATAAGGCACGGGTGCTCATACAATTTGGGGGGTCACCTTTGGAAAGAGTCAGGTACTATAGATTTTGGGCGTATTAGCAGTTGGGAAACAATTGTATAAACCGAAATCTTACTTTATATTGTTTGAACAATTTTGAAACCAAGAGCTATTAATGAACAGCATGTTTGTTAAATCCAATGTACTTTTAAAAATGACACGTTTAGTGGTCGTTCTCAATATCTTGTGCTATTGATCTATGAAACTAACGCCCCTCGGGATATTCAACATTCTGCTTGCTCGAACCAGCAGATTTGGGGGTGTTTACAACCTTGTACTTTCCAAATTACTAACTCAGCCTCAAGCTTCTTCATCTATTTTCTTGAGCAATACTGTCAGCCATTTTCTTTTTCCAGTTATGTCCAAGTCATCACATAAGGCAGTATCATACCAACCCTCCTAACGTGGTAATTCCAACCACGTTAGAAGCACCCTGCTAAAATAGTACAAGAAAAAACTTGATCTGATTCTCCACCGAGCATGGCTTATGCGAAACACAGTCTCCATCCTTTCAAACCATTGAGTTAGTTCAACAACACCCTCAGTGCCTTTGAAATACAGAGGTTCACACTTCATAAAGTCCTGGTAAGTGCATTCTCGAGCAAACGTGTTCAGTCCTTCTGACAACCCGTTTCATCGAGTAAAAAATGTTGTCACGCCAGCTCTTTTGCATCACGAGCTGCCAGTACAGCAGTGACACCTTAGTCAATCATTGCCTGAAGCTGGGCATTGGTGACAGATGTGGTAGTAGTTGTTGTTTCTGGGGCTAGTCTAGCCCTCGTAGTTCTTTTCGGTGCCATTTTCTTCAATCACAAAAAGTATAACACCTGTTAGATTTCATAAAATCTTAACCATGACATGAGATATACACAATAAATAAAACAAGATCACATCCCACAGTGAAATATATAACTAACTAGTTTCCAACACTGTAGAGATAAATCAACATCATTCACACAAATTCGATAACAACCAAAACATATTACATCCTGACATAATAACCTACCATTCAATATATACATGGAAAACATTCACGATTCTTGATACAAGAAATGAAAATACAAATCCTACTACAGTGCTAGCTGGGTATAAAACCCATAATACTTAGTTGGCTCACAAAAGATAGCTATGAATACAACATAAACCTAGAGCCCTACTAGCCGGGAGTCACCCGTAATACTTAGTAGGCTATATACAAAACAACTAGCCATAACCTGATCTATGAACTACTACCGGCCTCCTCCGGTGCAACTGGCTGTGCTGGACCTCCAGAGGGTCCCTGCTGTCCCTGCAGTGCTGTCACATGTCCCTGTAGTGACTGCATCAATGTCAAAGTCTGCACAAGTTGCTCCTAACGGGTACAGTCAAATGTCCGTAATGCTGCAATCTCTGTCACCCCCTTGTGGCCCTCAGTTGTCCTGCCTGTAGCATCTCTGAGGTCACAGTCTGACTCCTACAGTCAGCTGCCTGTAGCTGTGAGATCACTGTCTGCTGACTCATCACTATAGAGCGTAATGCCATAATCTCTGAACGTGCCATATAGCTAACCTCCATGGAGCGTCCCCATGCCTCCCGGGAAACCAGAGCCTCCTGATCTAGTAGTCGTGCAGTCTCATAGTGGTACTGACTATCATCAACCAATGTCTTAACTCTTTGATATATCTGGGTCTGCCTACCCTGAGTATCCTCCAACCTCTATCACACCATATGTCCTGGGTGTCCTGCTCCTGAACTGCAGCTAGCTCAGTCACCCTAGTGTTGACCCCCTCAAGGGTCGTCAGTGCTACCTCCTCAGCAGCATCTCTCGGGTCTACCCAAGCATCTCTAATCCCATAGCCGACCTCCTCGGCTCTCCGTCGACTGATCTTAGCATCCACAGTATCGACAAACCTATAGTCTGCCCTACGACCTCTAATCGGTCTACGGCGCAGCAAGCTAACTCTCTCCCCACCCAAATCTCGGACAGCCAGATCATACCTAACCTCTCCGAGGTGGTATTGTAATTCTCGGGTCTGGTTGCCCTGCGGTCAGAAGGGTATAACTGTAAAGGGGTGAAAGAATAGTAGTGGTAATGGATGAAAGTGGATGGTTTCTCGGCCTTAAACTGATCAAGCAGGCCCTGTATCCTAATGGATGAGAAGGGCTTAGCAGGTGGTAATGTATGTAATACGAGATGCTGGTGTGAGATTGGGAGTGGGGGAGATGGTTATCTATGGTACTGGGGAGATGATAGGGAGTAAGGTGGTGATGGTGGTGGAGTGTTGTAAGGGCAAGAAGTCTCGCCGATACCTTCTCCCCTAGGAGGAAGTGATGATGATGGCTCATCCCGGATAGATGATCTGGCATTCATAACGTTGTACATGTGGATAGAGTCGGCCGAAGCGGGTGCTTTCTCCTCCTTCTCCTCTTCCTCTTCCTCCGTGCCTAACTAATCGTTCATCTCCGGAAGGCTCCTCCTCCTCCTCATCATCATCCTGGTCCAACGGATAGTCAGCTGGATCCTCCTCCAGATCCTCATTATCATCAGCCTCCAGCTCCTCCTCCAGATCAGACTCAGGAACATATCCTGGTGAATCTGCAGTGGGTGAGGCAGCAACAGACAGTGGTTGCTCCTCGGCTGGGAGTATCTCATCCTCTAGTGGCATGTACTAAAGGTACATCGGCTCAGGAACAAAGTCCAGTGGGGGTGTTACTTACGGCTCCTCCCTCGGGCCAGGCATGTAATCAGGCGACGGTAGAGCCTGATAAGCAACCACTATGTAAGCATACAGGTCCTCTGGCATCACAGGTGGTCCGTCGACTCCTGGTGAGCCCACAATGATGAATCAATCAAATGGACTACGACACCTACGTTGTAACGTGACTGTGGAATCTTCCGAATCCGACATCGTAATATCTGAAAATCAAAAAGTAGCTTACATAAGTATTTAGTATAAGACCCTTATAGTAATATACATATTATATTATAACACGTATATCAATCATGAATGCATCTAGTCTAACCAACTAATGCAGCAACTAGTATATGCATGTATGTATGCATGTATATCCCGTGCAACCCCTTTTTGCACTAAATCAAGATTTATTTGAAAATGAAAAAGTCCATGCAAAACAATTTATGAACACTTGGTTCTCTAAAAACCATGGCTCTAAACCAATCTGTTTAACCCCCCCAAAAGGCATCGCCAGCGGAATAAGAGTCAGGGCGAGTTACTTCAGTATATCAAACAACACAAGATATATAAGAACGAGCCAGTTAAATGTCGAAAACACGAATACATTTGAGAATATTAAGCAATATCTGTTACAAAAAGCCCGAAGCTTAACTTGTTCGACATTAATAGTACAAAGATACTAGTTCATAACACATTTTCCCAAAAACATATGCAACCAAATCTTTAGCATGATATCCCAAAACATATAATCACCAATGTATCTGTGCTCAAAGAAGTGAGTACAAGCTAAAGTAGCAAAGGTACAAGAGCTTAAAGCTGAAATTTAAAAAGCTTAAAAGAAAAAGCTTAAAAAAACGAAAAGTAAAAAAAATGAAAATTAAAAACACTAACTAACTCCAAAATGAGCCCTAGGCTTCCTATTTATAGAGAGTTGAAGAGGAGAGGATGAGAGCTCGAGCACTAATAGCCGTTGGATCTCTTTTCTTCAATTTGTGGCCGTTGATGAGCTTTGGCCACGTGTTCGGACCAATCAAGTGTTGACACGTGTATGAATTGATGTGGGATTGGTTTAATACGAGATTAAATGAGAGAAAGGGAGCGGGGGAAGGGTTTTAGGCAGGTTGGGTTTGTTGTGAGTTTAGGCGGGAAAATCAGTTGAGAATCGGTTAGGAGAGGTTTAAGCCGCGTGTTCTCTTTTGAATGTTTGGAATAATAGCAACAATGGTCCCTGCGTTTCATATTCCCCTTTTGTAGTGTTAAAGATAGTTTCGTATTTGACATTTTCAGCCCTTGTGTTTCATAACTTCTTTTCCTCATTAATAAACAAAGTTTCTTCTTTTGGCAATTTTGGTCCTTGAATTTCAAAACTTCCAAATAAGCCCTTTGACTTTGAAGACTTGTCAATATTGATTCCTTTGACTTTTATTTTGGGCTTTGACTTCCTTTATTGCTGTATCGGGCTGATCCGGCTTTGATCTTTGGCTTCATTCTTCACTCTTTTTCTTGTCTCTTTCGTTTCTTGTCGGATTTTGACTGTTTTTGCTTCTTTTTGTCCTTTATATCCTTTCCTGCACAATAGACACAAAAGCACACATTTTTCTATTCTTTTGGCATTTTTTGGCTTTTATTTGGCAAAATCCCGGGTCATTTTAATATACAATTAAGCATTTATCAAAGCACAATAAGAAAAATGAACTTGAGTTACAGACACTCACACTAGCAGTAGTAATAATGACTAGTAGTAGCAAAAACCTTCACCTCGATGTAGCATGTAAATGGTTAAACATTTTAACATTAAGCTTCCCTTAAAACCCATATGTTAACCATTTCTTGAATCATAGAAATCATATAGTTGATTTGGTATTAGAGCCTGGTGGCTCATGATATCTAGGATATACAAAGTTTATGGAGTTGATTCTATGGAGGACGTATTGTTCATGGTGCTTATTCGTCCGTACAAGTTCAAGATTGATGATGTTAGTACGTGTTTATGCTGCCAATACTTCATTGCTACTGCCTGATTTTATTAAATGCTACTGCTTCGTGTATTAGTACTGCTAGGTTTAAAAGCAGATACTACTGTTTGGTTCGTGTGTTTGTACTGCTAGTATTAAATGAGTTTGTACTGCTAGCTTTATGCGATAACGAATAACACACAGCTTGGTTCTCGGATGGGACAAAGATTCAATTAAATTGAAAAAGGCTATTTTTGGATTTATTGAAGATGTGATTACGAAGACGATTGATTATCACTTATTTGATGTTGTAGTTGAGTTTCACAGGTGCGTGTTCTTATCATATCTTAAAGTGGGTGTTACACTTTAAAGCATTACTGTTCATTTTATTATGGTGTATACGAAGACTTAAAGAATCTAGCAATGTATAATTTTCTTATGATGTGCTCTAATGCGCACATTGCATCACTTAAAGGAGTTACGTTGTAGTGCTCAGTGTCTCATTTAATAGGATAAATGAGGATTCTTTCAAGAGGTTGCGGTCTACTTATACTTCTTGGTTCAGTATAAGTTTGGAGTCACGTGGATAAACAAGACATAAGACACAAGTTTGGGATATTCAACTTCTTCATCAAATTCGTAATACTCAGTTTTCTTCATCAGTAATCACTACAAAAAGCCTACAGAATTGAAGATGTTCATGCACAGTTTCAGGGGAAGGGCATTACTATTGCTAGTCATTATTAATACTGCTAGTTTAAAATTTCTACTGCTTGAGTTCATTATTTGTGTTGAACTTCATGGGGGGTAATTTGAGTCGGTGGAAAGCTTGGATTAAAAGTTTTTATATATGATTTAAGGTTGTAAAGATCAAAGTCGCTTTTATGTTCCCTATTGGATGAAGACAAAAAGGGGAAGATGATTATATGATTAGCAACTTATAGATCTTGTGGTGGCATGGAATGGAGATAGATAACTAATGGGAAGATCTTAAGTTAAGGGGAAGCAGTTTACAAAGCAAAAGATTGTTTTCATTCAGGAATCCATGATCTCAACTTCATGAAGTTTCGTGCAAGAATTTGTTTTTTTTGTCATCATCATTAGGGAAGATTATTGGGATTACCGATAGATGAGGCAAAACGAATGCAAAAGAATGAAACCAAGAAGAACTAATTTAGAATTATGGGATTTTAGAAGACTTGAAGTCAAATAGTAGTTATCTTCTCATTCAATGCAGTCAAACAACGATTAATACTGATTGGAGATTAATTACAACTTAAAGATTAATGCTGATTTAGTTTCATAATTATTTAGTCAACCATATTAAATACATTGACTAAGTATTTAATACAATTGTTGACTGGAATTAATTTTCTTTGTAAGTCTTATGGTCTCTCTCTATATAAAGAGATCATAGACACATAGTTTTATATATCCAGATATATAGAGCTCTCCCAATGAGAGTCTAGTAAACGTGTGTGTGTGTACACAGTAGTTAGTAAGTTAATAGTTTATAATAAATAGTTAGTTAGTACCCAAAGTATAGATTTGGGGCAAGATGGAAACGTATGATAATAAAACCTTGTTTGATAATATATTGTTCTTATTATTCCGTTGTGCATATTTATATTATCTGTAAAACATATCCTAGATGGGCTTAAAAGATCTCCACAAATAGTCTTAGACTTATCCTGGAACAATAGTGACATATTCTGACCAACCATCTACCTTTGGTTTGACATGAATTAACTAAGTAAGGTGACCGTAGTTAAGACTAATTCCAACACGTAAAGTGTTGGAAACAAGACAAGTTATCATACATCAAGTTGAAAAAGTCTTAGACCCATAGTTTGATATAAGATTATCTAGTAAGCTAGGACTGGCCCAAGCCCATGGAAAGCCCCGATTAAGTGCCCATGGCAGACCATCAAAGGACTATATATAGCACTCTACAGCCTTGGAGAGGAGGTGAGTTGTGGTTTTTGTATTTTCACTTTCATATATTATTTCATGTTTTTCTTACTTTCTCTCTCTAGAAACAAAACCAACCTTCCACTCACTCTCTCCTATGTTCTGATTGTTTATCATGAGAGTTTTTTAAAGATTTATAGGAATCTTCAATGGTAATCATAAGCCATAGAGTGTATGTGTTTAGTTTTGTGTTGTCTTTTGATTTGTGTCAAACTTTACAAAGAGCAAAATCTTGATTTAAAATTTTCGGCTTAAAAACCTTAAAGTTTTTATTTTTCTTGGTCCTATAGGGTTAGTAACACTAGTTGTACAAGATTTTTTTGCAAAAAACCAATCAAAAATGTGTCTTTTTGAGTTTTGAAAATTTGGGTTTCGTCTTAGTTGGAACCGAACTAGTTTTGTGAGTTTGAACCGAACTAGTCATTTTTTTCTTGGAACCGAACTAGTCAACCGAACCAGTGGAACCGATCTAGTTTGGTTTTTGTTAGAACGACACTAGTGAGAACCAACTAGTGGAACGATCTAGTTTGTTGTGTGGAACCGAACTAGTAACCGTAACCAGTTGAACCGATCCTAGTTTGTTGTCGGTTGGAACCGAACTAGTGAACCGATCTAGTTGTTTGTGTTGGAACTGAACTAGTTAACTGAACCAGTGGAACCGATCTAGTTTGTTTGTGTTGGAACCGAACTAGTTAACCGAACCAGTTGAACCGATCTAGTTTGTTTGTGTTGGAACCGAACTAGTTAATCGAACCAGTGGAACCGAACTAGTCTTTTTGTTTGACAACCGAACTAGATAACCGAACCAGTGGAACCAAACTAGTCTTTTTGTTTGACAACCGAACTAGATAACCGAACCAGTGGAACCGAACTAGTCAGTACTTTGACAACCGAACTAGTTAATCGTTTTGGCAACCGAACTAGTTAACCTATCAACTCAAATTTCTAAATTATACGGTTATTTCTTTGACTTGTAAAATCCCGTGAAACATTAACTTGTTTTCTTGGTTTTGTCGAGAATTGTAAAATCCCGTGTAGTTTCAAGAATTATTTCAAGACTCAACAACCACTCAACCAAACACAATTTCTTTCTACCACCGTCCGATCAACCAAGTAATCTTTGTAACAATCAAATGACGACTCTTGCTGACAAAGCGATTCTTTCGGGTGCCGACAATCGTCCACCTATGTTGGAAAAGAATATGTATGATACGTGGAAAAGCAGTGTAACACCCCCAAATTGGGTCGCAGCGGAATAAAGGTCCGGGACGTGTTACTTCATAGATCAATAACACAAGATATATACAGAACGACCAAAAAAGTCGTTTAAAACTAATTCATTGGATTTAACAAAGTATTTGTTACATAAGCCCGAAGCTTCACCTGTTCACTTGTTCAAAATACAAAGATTTCTAGCCCATAATAGATATACAAAA